>CAJNIZ010042844.1:598-55382 GCA_905231905.1 Symbiodinium pilosum
CCACGTGATGCTGGGACTTGTCGTACTCCGTGTGGTTCACGCCGCAGACCTCAAGAATATTACAAGCGAACGCCTCACACACCTTCAACCCACGACAGACAAAGCAAGAATCACCATGAAGTGTCCAAATTGACGCGAAGGGGCCAGGGTCTTCAGAGAGCCCTTGCCAGGGGCGGAGATGATGACTTTTTCTGCGCCGGCTTCGATGTGGCCCAGGGCCTCACACATCCCACCAGCCCACCATATGAAGCTTAGCTAAACTCATGTCATCAGATGGCTAGGAGAAGCCTTCTCGTACTCCACGAACAGGCCGGTGGACTCGATGACGAACTGCCTCGCTGTCGTTTTGCAGGGGTGGACTGGAGAGACGGCACGCTGTCCCATATGCTCGCTCCAACTTCAATTTCCGATACTTTCCGCATCCCCCACGCCACGCGGCGCTGCCTTGCATCTTACTCTGTGACAGCCCTAATTTACTGTGCGGCACAGGGCACACTCCCAAGTCCTTCCAGGGCAGGGCCTTGGGGCCCTCCCTGCTGGCCATGATGCACTTGATCCTTGGCTTGACATGAGCACCATGCACATTTTCCTGCACACACACACACATTGCTAGTTTGAGAGACTCGCTGTGACTTGCGACTGTTGTGAAAGTAAGTTAAAACGCAATCGCAGGCTTTCAAACTAATTGCGTGCTGTAACTTTGTCATCCTTGGGCGCAGTTGTGCGAATCAGGGTCCCAGGCCGTGTCTACTGTCATTGCAAATGGATCATTGCAAAAACCAATGAGGGACTCTTAAGTGGCGTATTAGTCTTTGGGGAATAAAATGTAGGTGTTGCGAACCGCGCCAATTGAGCTTGCAACACTTTTCTCGGTCAAGGCTTACTTCCCCTACAAGTAACCTGAGAGTTGGCACAATCAACCACATGTTGCAAATGCATCAGGTGCTCTTGTGGCCGTTCACGATGAGCTCATCCTGCATAGTGAACTCTATAATGCATCAATCATTGTGCCATGCATGTCAAGCTTGCAAACAAAAAT
The DNA here is from genome assembly GCA_905231905.1 of Symbiodinium pilosum. Taxonomy (NCBI): domain Eukaryota; class Dinophyceae; order Suessiales; family Symbiodiniaceae; genus Symbiodinium; species Symbiodinium pilosum. Next base: position 1,638 of record CAJNIZ010042844.1, read on the forward strand.
ATTGATCGTTGCGTGGGCCTCCGTTTTGCACCTGGACTCTGAAAAATGCAATACTTGTCACAATGGTCCAAGGGTCCTTCATAATAACAATAATAATGATTCAACAGTATTGCCCAAAACATCTATGTTTGTTATTGCTGCGTACACTGCGGTCCTTCTCGCCAATCTTGACATCATGCTTAAACTTGCCGTGCACGGTGTCCTTGGTACATGTGAAGGCTGTTAAGGTGGCATCAGTCTGGCCCGCTTGTCATGCCATGTGCCATCCAGTCTTGACCATCCGTCGTTGCCCTTTGCTACCATCAGCGCCTAAAGCAGGAAGCTGACAACCTGTAGAAGCAGCATTGTCCTGGAAGTAGCTAGTGGCAGCATGAATGGAAAAGGCAGGACAAGGCATGGCAAAGAAGGGCAGCCCTTCAAACACTATGCCACGCCAGGCTTTTTGAAGCCTGCTTGAGCTCAGACTCACAAAGCCACGGTCAGCAACTTGCCACACGCAAAGCTGCAGGTGCAGTCAAGACACGTACTTCATCTGATAGGCAAAGTACCTGAAGACTTGGAGGTTGCTGCTTTTGAAATTTGAGATAACTGCACTTGGCGTCTGGTATCTTCCACTCTGGGTAGCTGAGCCGAGGAACTCTGCATCCGTCGACATGTCAACCACTCCAACCTTCCGGGTCGTTCTGCTGAAATTCACAAGATGGTTGTTGAACCACTGTGCCCCACACATCCTAACAACCCAGTTTATTCGTTACTTGCATGACTGCAGGCAAGTGGCAACATCCAGTTTGCTGCCCAGCAGGCCCTGGTCGCAAATTGCCTGTTGAGAGGCAGGCGGCTAAGGCATGCGCAGGGATGAAAGTATGAAGCTTTAATGCTAGCTGTACACATAGAGACGATGGACATGTTTCGGTCTGCTGGTTCTGGATTTCTGCGTGCTGCCAGCACAGTATGGGACTTGAGACCCTGATGACAACGTACGAAGTGATTTCCTGGACCGACATCCCACAGAGGTGTCCCATGCTGTGGCGGATATCTGCGCGTCAAGGCCAACCATTCGTCCCATCATAGCAACTGAGGAGCTGCGCGGTACTTGGCGAAACCACCATAGTTGTGAAACCGCTGTCAAAGGATTGGTGCTTCGATTGGCATTTGGTTCTCTTGTTCTGCTCCCAAAACGGTGCACATTTTTTCATGTTGAGGGCTGAGAGACATAAAAAGATGAATAGCGACAGACAGGCAGGCATTGATTGAGTAGATTCCTGATACCTCTGTTGTAGGTCAGGCGGGCAGGACAAAGATTAACTCTACCCTGTCAACTCGCAACAAGATTTCCCGCTGCAGTTGGCCCTTTTGCCTGGAAGACCATACGGCCGATTCGGCCGAATCCGTTGATGCCGACCCTCAGACAAAGGCTGCTTGCTTGATCCTGTTGCACCTAAATCTAGAGGTCCCACATCGCATTGCACCAGAAACAAAACGATACAAGAAGTGTCATGCCCATGGCCAGAGCCATATCAACAAGAATACTCATGCTAGTCTGCTACGCATGGTAAGCAAAGTTTGTCTAGGAGCCACGGCCACATGAGGTGGATGATGATACAGCAACAATGTACGGAGCAGTAGGGGCAGTTTCGCCTTGTCACCAAAAAACAGCAAGGCAGCTGCAAGCACGATACAGTACACTGCATCCTGGCATTCACGCGAAGCTTTTATCACTCTTTTGGAAGACCTAGTTTCAGGAAGCCTTGCTGTCTGGATCGCTCAGGAAATTGTAAGCCGGCGTATGCAACAGCTGTTTCTTTAGCCTAGCAATGGCCTAGAAAGATTGAAGCGCTAAAGCCTCAACCCTAAACCGCCGTGTATCCAAGCTGCTTGGTGGCCATACTGTCGCTTCAAAATCTGGCTGGAAGGAAGGCGTCGGAGCTTTGATCGCAAGCGGCTGCAGCTTCATCACACGCACCCCATCCAGCAACAGCCCGCATAATCATTGGTGGTAATCGTAGAAATTCGAATCAACCTAGCGCTAATGATAGCAACCAGAAGTACTTTACCAGGTTTTCGTAACTTGTTGCCAACGACTTGCATCTAAAAGGGGGAGGGGACCATGAATGTACTCTTGCCGTCATGGAACTCCTGCTGCTTATATGTTGAAACCGTAACGCCCGAGCAGCTGCCCAGTGTTCACGGAAACACTAAAATCAATCATCGCAAGCAGGCGGAAGAAAGCGAGTGAGATTGAACCAGATCTACGGCTTCCTGCTCCGGGGCCACCGACTGTAAGGGAGTAGAAGTAGTCCAGGCCAGAGGCAATGTAGCCTGCATGCTTCCCTGCTAAGTGTGCCTTCTATACAGGATTCAGAATTCATGCCTTGCTGAACCCCAAATGGACGAATAAACAAATGTTTTACAGTTATTCGGAACCTTGACATATGCGGTTGTACCGGCTTCATTCAGTTTGGGATAGAGTCGGATAGATCTTTGGCATGCAGTGGCACACGTCTCCAAAAATGCTTCCCCGCACTGCATTGCAAGCTGCTACTGTAATGCGTTTGCTGGGGATGAAAGGCACAACTGGGGATGAAACACGTCCAACAGCACATCGGACTAGCACTGATTTGAACAGGAAGTTTGCCGAGCTCAAGCCTTCGGGCACTAGCAAACGTGGAGAATCCTTCAGACACCTTGTAGCCCCGGGAAAAATTTAGCGTGCCTTCCTGCTGCAGCCGTGTCTTCCAGAGAAGCTGGGGGACGTACATGATCTGAGCCAAGTCTTTAGGACTGCAACTCAGTTCTTCACACAAAGTAAAATACTCACCCAGGCCGGCAAAAAGGCATGAGTCAACCTGCAGATAGGCATGGTCTTTAACTCCAAACAAAGGTTTCGGACAAAAAGCTGCAACCTGCCATGCTTCCACCATCAGCAGTATGGCACGTTGTGAAGAAACAGCGAGGCAACTACTATTGACCGAGCACGAAGCCCGAACAAGGTCTTCACAACCAATAGAGTTCACTTGGCGCAAGGCTGCGTACAAGGCTCCCGCAAGCAGCGCGAGCCCAAGACCGCCCATCCTCAGGTGCACAAAAGTCCTTGCCATTTGGGCTCCTTGTGCTGCCTCTTCGCGCCTTGCTGCTGAGACTTGACTGCAGCAATGGAAATGGATGCATAATGCCTCGCACGAACAGTAGGTAAGAACGTGTCCAGTGGTAGAAGCCGTTGCCATCCTCAGCAAGGACACCAGCACAGAGCCCAGGTCTCTCAGGTGGGCATCTCGCAACAACAAAACTGTTACTCATCCTGAAAACCCAGTTCAAAAGGCAGCCGAAAGGAGTTTTTAACATGAACAGGCAGCAAAATCATGCTGCTGGACAGTTCCTGTAGCTTTCAGGGATGGAGCACTCCCAGCTCCGCTATGTGCGACGGAAGCAGTCATCTCCTTTACAGCATGCAGCACAAACAGGATCTCACGGCTTGTAGCCAAACGGATTCTTGTTTAGCAAGCAGGAGGACGCAATCCAAAAGCAGCACGATCTCCTGTCCAAAACAGGACACCAAAAACCATGGCCTCAAGGGTGTTTTGGGCGCTACCACTCAAGAAGGAGCCTTCTGAAAGAACCTACCAAACATGCCAAAAGTCTAAACCCAGAAGCGTCCCACAAGTTCTCCTGCACTCATCAGCCCTAAAGTATTCAAGGGTAAGTGGTTAATGCCCGGCTTAAAATAAAGCCTGAACCCTTTTTCAGTTGCTTGAGGCAACTTGTTGGGCGATGCAACTATGATGAGACGTCAATCAGGAAATTCTTGCAGCAGCGGGGCAGTCATCCGGCGCTCGACGAGCAAGGGCTCCGAGGCCTAAGGTGCCAACTTGTGAAGCGTGGAGTCAAGATCAAGATTTTCACCGCTCAATAAGGATGCAAGCTGGCTGGCCTTGGAACATACCGTGGGCATGCGCAAATAAACGCTCAAAATATTGGAGTCCTTTCTTTCCAGGATGGCATCCAAAACAAGGGCCCCATCTAGGCTTGGCACGGAGGTCTGCAAGTCGCTGTTGGAGACCTCGCGCATGCATGGCTCCACGCTTTTGCATTCTACTAGTCTGCTGAAGGCCTACCATTTGCATTATTTACCACAGGTACCGCGCGAAGGCGCGTGTCGAAAGAGGGGGAGTCAACTCAATGAGAATATTGACCCGATCCCTCCTACGGATTCCTACGGTTGTGATATTCCGCATGACCGAACGTCTCAGTTCTCGGCTGATTCTGAACTGACTGCGAGAGCTCAAATCTCGCATCCCAGATGCAAGCCGACATCCCGATCTTTAGAAAAGCTCAACCTGAGCAATCTAGGCTGTGAACCATAAAGTGTATATTGCCTGCAACGACAAAATCCCTTGTAAGGGGACTCGCCTCCTTGGCCACCATACCTGGGCTTCGTGGTGTCTATGGGAAGGGATCAAGGACAAGTTGCAGCTAGCAGTGTGTTGCCAGGTGTGGTGATGACCCTCGCTCCACTACCTCCACTCAATGTCCGACGTTCCCCCATCATATCCCATCCTCATCTGGTACAACAAAGGGCGGCTGCCCGTATACAACGATAAACAAGGACACATGATTTACGATTGGGGCTCTGGTGCCTCCTTGTCAAAAGTCTTCATGCGGAACTGTTGCAACACACTATGTTGGAAGGGGTGGGCTGAGAGGTTCTGATGTACTATGGACCCAGGCAAGGTACCCCACTGGTCTAAATAGTTGTTGACGATAGCGAGCCCATGGCAGGGGAGACTACTACTACTACTACTACTACTACAACAACAACAACAACTACAACTACAACTACAACTACTACTACTACTACTCCTACTACTACTACTACTACTCCTACTCCTACTCCTACTCCTACTCCTACTCCTACTCCTACTCCTCCTGCTGCTGCTGCTTCAAAGTAAACACAGCCATTCCCAAATGCAACTTGGCCGCTCATGTCGCCAAGGCAGCTCCTCAGCTACAGCAATTGGGCACCAAGGATGAGCAACAGCAGCAGCAGAAGCAACGTGATCACCAGTTGTCAGTCCCCCATTCCCCGGATTCTGCAAGAACAAGTCTATGACTATGACCACGGCCGGCGACGACCATGAAGGGGAGAATGGGGAGCAATTGCAGCATCGAGATCATTGATTTGCATCAGAGGTAGCAGAATATTGTCGGTCGAAAACTGTGTTTGAGGGTTAAAATGCGATAGAAGCGGCAGAGGCGGGCTTAGCGGCTCATCCCCGATCTGAGGTCGCCCCAAAGTACCTCAAGAACAGCTTGTGGGCTAGAGCGCTTCATTTCAATTTGGCTTGCTGCCTAGACTGGTGCGACAGACACGGACATCCCCAGCTGTTGAAAACGCCATCTAGACCAAGTCTAGCTCAGAACATCTCAAGCAATGCCCCCACTGCTTACATTGCGGGTCTAAAGTCTAAAGTTCACCTGGCGGTAGTCACCTTAATCTGCATCTGGGCTGAGTGGCTGAGAAACGCTCATGCGCTTGCAGCTTATTTCAAGGACATGCACCGTGCCGCCTGTCGTAATGAAACGATGCCTGAACACGTCAGCAAATACCCAGCTGCGCACCATCCCATGTAAGGGAATTCATCTGCCTGCAGCAAGGACATTCAATGAACGCAGCCAAACCGGAGGCTGAGTTTGGGTGCTTAGTCTTCCTGAAAGTCAGGCTGAAAAATGCACATGAGCAAAGTTATGCTAGCTTTTCGTGTTACACCCTCGCCTGCACTGCAAGGAACAGTGGACCAGCTAATTACCATACGAACATACTCCATGCTGTCGCTCCGCGAACGGTCTCTCTTGGGATTTTGCCTGGGGATGACCGCACGCTAGGTTCAGGACCTAAAAGGCTTATGTGCATCAAAAGGGAAACCCAGCAAAGACAATCTTTTTGTATGGATAACTCCGCGGGACCTGCAAAAGCTTATAAGGACTCTGTATAACATGCCAACCCACAGACCCAATACGTGAGAGAAACTGCTCGGCCCCGCGACTCAACAACCACACTCTTACAAGGGAATCAGTATCAACATACGTCACGCTTGCATCTATGACATGGGTCCCGAACCAGATTAGTTATGCTTATGCACTTTTTTCGGCCCTGATGAACGTGAACTGCTGATCTTTGGGCGGATGGCATGACGCGATGGTTAATCAAACGCTGAGGATATAGGATCAACCCGCGACGACCTGTTGGAACTTGTGTTATGCAGTTATACGTGGTGATTAGCTTTTAGCATTTTTTGCACGGCAGCCTTCAAAGATGTAAAGCTCCCAAGTGCGCAATGTCATAGCATTGCAAACTCCTGCAGGGACGGCCCCGTGGATCGCCAGGTGAGGTCCCCGGGGCTAAGCCCCTGGCAGGTTGCCCCGTGAAGGTGGCGTGCTTTGCATGCAATACATGGACCCATGCACTGTGTATCACTGTGTACTGTTTGTATGAGCTGCGCATGCATTAGCGAAGTGTCGAGCCATGCGGCCTGGCCGCAGGACCAGGAATGCGAGGCCCACACTAACAGTACCGGGCTTTAAACCGTCAGCTTCCAAGATCTCTGTCTGCAAGCACTGCCACCTTCCCAACTTGCCCAACCAGAAGCACAAGGTCGCCAGGGTCGGCTGAATCTAACTGCTTCGGATTTGGCATTGACATGCTGATTGAGAATCGCAATTGTTTCTTCTTCTGCTTCCGACCTACATAGAACTACACTCCTACTGCCGCAGCTGCCAATACTACTTTTCTTTATGCCTGCTGTTACACCTACAAATCCTACACATGCTGTGTTCCACACCCGCAAGAAGCATCAACACTGCCATTACGACTAGTGATTCAACCAGAAGCACTAGTAGTAATTGCCGCTCCTCCTTACTTCCCCACGATTTTTTGAATTCAAACGCAAACCAAACAGGACGGCGCAGGGGCCACGTAACCCTGAGAACAGAACGGAACGTGAACGGACCTCTCCCAGGCAAGAGTTGCGGTTGTAGGTCGGCTTCCTGAATGATGCTTCCAGGGTCTGAAAACATGATTTGTTCTCTGTCGGGCAAGGTTGTGGCAGGATGCAGGCGAGCTCCCAAAGGCCGGCCAGTGTCGAACAAGAGTTTTGGTTCGAAACAGACGGCTTGCACGGTGAAATTTGCAAGGACTGAGAAAATCATGTGGCCTGTGTCGGCCAGGCCTGAAACGAATCATTTGGCCTCTGTTAGGCAAAAGTTGTGGATAGATGTCGGGGCTTCTTGAGTGATTTTTCCAGGGTCTGGAAAATCATGTGGCCTGGGGCGACCATCGCTTTGTATTTCATCTTGCAGAACGGAACAGACGGAACGGAACGTCATCTCTGGAATGGAGGGAATGAAACGCGAACCCCCACAAAAGCTTGAAGGACATGCGTTCATGAATCTCTCCTTCATCAGAAAGGACGCCAGCACCATCATTGAAGTGCTCAAGTTGCTATTATCTCTGACATGTCTTGCCTTGCGCACCAATGTCGAAACCTAATGTAGTTAGCTAAATATGGATTCTTCCGACAACTCCTGTTCCTACACCTCCTCCTACTACTACTACTACTACAACAACTACTACAACTACTACAACTACAACTAGTACTAGTACTAATACTAGTGGGAGGACAACGCGACCACTGCGGCAGTCCTGATGATGTTGGCTACAATTCTAAGCCTAGCCCAACAAGAGTTCGGAGCAGACCCTGGCAAATCTGCACAGGTCGGTCAGGATCAGAATTGGGAGAGTCTCCCTAAAAGCCAGCAGAGAGTGGTGTGTAATGAAGTGCTTACTTCGGATCTTATGAAGGCTACACAGGGGTACATAAGATTCACAACATCTTATGAGACCGAAGTCTGCAGGTGTACACTAAGGAGGCTATTGTGAGAGCAAGCAGAAGCTTGCGAACCGTTCCAACTTTGAATGTCCGGGGCAGCATCACCTTACGATTTCATGCCAAACCTGATCATACGAAGCCATCGGAAAGCTCCCTTCTGCATGGCATAAGGAGGGGGGGACCGTTCGAGGTGCAGGTTGGCGGGATTGAGATCTTCCATCTAAGGCAAAATGACTGAACTCATCACATACAGGATCTTGAGCGGCAGCTTCAGAGGGTGCTCTGAATCCTATAATGCATGCTCTCGCACTGAGTAGATGCTCAGAGAGCACTGCAGTACGCTAGCAACTGGCGGCTGTGGACTCAAGCCTGCTTCAATCCATCTCTACGCTACTCACCGGCGGGATCGTCGGTTGTTTGCCTCCTTCTGCTTTGTGATCCTGCAGCTGCAAAGAGGAAAGCTGCCTGTGTTTGTTTAATAAGCGAATGAAGTTCGGTGTGCATAGTCCTCCTCCCTACCCGAGAGATGCCCAGATGACGCATTATCGTATTTTCAGTGGCAGGCACTTGTGGCGAACAAGGTGGGAAGGGCAAGATAACTTAGGCAACAAGGTTCCAGCTAACATGAGGTCTGGCAGACTCTTTCTTAGCTGTCACGCGGCATCATGCCCCGAGTGCTGAATGTTAGTATGCTGTGGTTTGTGAGGGCAGTTCAGAAAACGTGTCTTCTCCGCCGCAAGTGCAAGCAAACAATTCAGAGGCAACCAGCGAAACAATTTCTGGGCTCCCCCCGCCAAGTACGAGTATCTGACTCCATCCATCTGCCTCTTCCTGGAAAAGTCTGAATGATCGATCAAATGTCGGGACAGAGTTCCACAGTGCGGCTACACAGCAACCTCTAGGCAGACCCCTACGCTTCTCCGATACCTGTACCCTGAGTTTCACGATGGTTGCGTGGCACAGTAACAGTGATCACTGCAGTAGGCAGCTGGTACAAACATCTTCTGAAGCACTTTCAGATGTCATCACCCGAAGCCCTCTGCAGCAAGCGATGCCCGAAAGGCCGCCTTCAGAACAGCCTACAACGCATTCAGCGAAATTGATCATACCAACCGGCAACATGTACATTTTATGCATGCCGATTTCACTTGTAATCGTTCTTAAAGCCTTAAAGACTCAAAAGACCCCTTAGAACTGTCCCAGCCTCTTCTGCACCTTCCGCGGCGAAGGCACCTTCTGCCGCGAAGTGCTCTGCTTCTGCTGCCTCCTCTTCTTTGCGGCCTTCCAGGCGACAGGTCGCCCTTTGGGCAGCAGGACTTGCATCAATTATCATGATGTTCATTGCTGTGATCAGGAAGGGGTGGGGATGGTGGGGACAGGGCTTGTGGTGCTGGCGGCCTGTGGCAGTGGCCCCCTTTCTTGGGCGGTTGTTGTTGTTGTTGTTGCTGCTGCTACTGCTGCTGCTGGTTTCTTTCGTGTTGTGTTTTGCCGTCCGTTCATAGTACAGGCGAAAGCAAGACCATCAGCACCCTGAGCGAGCCATGTTAGACATGACAGTTTCGATGCGATGTGGATCCCTAACCAAGTTAAGAAAATTACGCCCAGCCTCCTACACCAGATACCTGCGCCTATGTGAATCCCAACGCATACTGCCTTTGCAGCCCACACTACGATCTTCATGAGAGTAGCTGCTGCAGAGTTGCGGCGTGCGCCATACGGCCCAAGCTGCAGGCTCGTGGCAACTCCTCCAGGCTTAAGCTCTCTCTGACGGGGCGGAGATGTGTGTAGCTTGAGTTTTTTTTTGTTTTTGCGGGACGTTTTCGTCATGGCATGAGTCCACGAAGATGCATTACTGCACTCGAGTGTTTAGGGCTGAGGGTTCATAATCTGAGGATGACTTTGGTGCATAGCTGATGAGGGGGACAGGCGGTTGCGCCCTGTACGCAAGGTTTGCAGGAGCTGGGCTCTGCATGGACTTGGGGCAGCTAGCGGAAAATTACTGCGTCGTCTTGTAGAAGCCCCACAAGACGTCTTAATCGTTCTCGACTTGCTCCTCGCATCATTGATGTCATAAGCTCACCTACGAAACCTTACCTGCAAAGCTGGCATCCTGAAGCACACATGTTGAGAGGGGATCCGATTCGCTTGTGAAGTTTCCCGTCCAGTTGTTGCAAGGGGGTCGCGAGCCGATCCAGAGAACTCTAAAGCAAGGAAGCCTCAGCGCCCCTTGCCAAATACCGTTGCAGAGTCCCTTCCAGGATCTAGGACCCTCATCTACCTGGGACCCCGTAAGAAGGAGCCTCTACATTTAACACAACTCCATCTCCACCATTGTTGTTTGGTAGCAAGCTCAGGATGGGCTCTCTTCATGTTAGCATTCTTTGGCCCTGGCTAGCCGTCAGCACAATTCCCCTCAGAACCTGTGCTATCCACGATGGAGTCACGACAGGTCCGGCCTGGGCCTGCTTCATGTCTGCAACCTGTCAGCGCATGCGAGCTCTAGTCCATAGGTCTAGCAGACCGTGCTCAGGTTGCACCAAGCCCATAGCGCGCCCCGGTGCCACAAAATTCCCGTATGACTCCGTGTGATGACTTCAGACTTTCTCATGTTTCCTACATGCTCCCCGCCCGCACCCCTCAAAAACTGCAAAATTCTCTTGCCGACGCTGACATGCAGGATCCCAGGGTCCCGGGGATAAACAGCAATAAACAGCAAGGCCATGCGCTAATATTGACTGTATGCGTGCCTTCCGGAATACAAACAAACTGCGACCATCAGCAACTGCGTGCGCTGTCAATCAGAAACGTGTTCTCTGAAACGTCGCACTAGATAAGAAAACAAAATCAAACAAAACCCATATCAAGACCTTGTAGAACCTGCAAGGAAAAACTCTTTTGCGATTTTGCGAGTCGCCGTCATGTCGACCTACTCAGAAGGACGCAGGCGGGGCGTGTATCAACAACCAAATACTACGTGGTATCCCTCCCAAGCTGCCAGCCTGGACTCCAAGCCTGAATCCTTCTAACTGTCGTCGCATTAGAAAAGCCACAGCCAGGGTCGAAATGCAACCAAATTCCGATGCCCCACGCGAGAGCATGGAACCAAGCGACGACAAATACGAAAATTGTGCAATCAAGGCCCCAACAATCCACAATGCCCGCAACTCTTGACGGAAGAGCTGTGGAATCCCGTTACGTACATAAGAACCTGCAGACCTCAGCCTTGCTTGGATGATAATTCTGAAAAAGCCATGGGCTCATGCCAATTTCGTTCTACGCGAATGGGAAGCCGGCCTCCTGCTGCTTAACCCGCTTGGCCATCTGGGCGAAGCCCAACACCTAGCACAAGAACAATGCACCGGTCAGCATAAGCGGGCTTCTGAAAGCAGTTCTCATGCCATGATAGGCCTCAGCATGGCCGAAAGCATCTAGGAGTTTTACTACAGTACCCGAAGAAGTTGGGAACAGGATGGGCTAGAGAGGCAGGGGCTCTCGCACGTCCCTGTGAAGGATTGTAGGCATTTATCGGGCATTCACATGGTATGTCTCCTCCAAACTGTGGATAAAAAGCATTTGAACCCCTGACAAGCACGAGGGCGCCTTCAGCGACGCGTGCACAGCCTGGCAAGGAAAGGAGACTCGCAGCTGTCGGGCTTTGCTTCAGTAGGTGTTGGTGCGCTTCCCTGAGCTGCAACAACCTCAGCCATGGCCCCAATCGCTCTCTAGATTAAACTGGCTTTGCCGCTTGCGCACCGGAACTAGATAATGCACAAAGAAGCCAGAAAACTTGGACGGGCTCAGGAGCAAACAAGGTAAGGCACCACCTACCTTGGTGTTCTTGCGCAAGTAGCGGAGGCTGCCGGTGGAGACCCAGCGAAGCAAAGATCGGAAGACCACCCTGAACGCAACAGTGGAAACCACTCTTCTGGTACTCTGCTAGCAGTTGTGTCGCCATGCCCAAAACTAAGATTCAACCACCGGCCTCGCGCGAAGACCATTATGTAGAGCAATCTCTGCATGTGCAAAGGACGCGAAAGGATTTGGGGGCTGGTACCGTAAAAAGATCCCAACAATGGCCATGCATGGCCATACCATCTTGGCCTGCCGTTGTTCACTGGCTAAAAAAACTACCTTGCCTGCATTTTTTTGATTAAACGCACCGAAACAATGCCTCGAGTCATAGTGTGAATAAAGAAGGAACATTGGCGAATAGCATCTGCATTATTCATGCGCGCAATGTTATCCCAACTGATGCCATCCAGGCTGCATGGGAACTGAGCTCAGCGGGCCATCCTGGCACGCGTTTGGTCAGGGCTACAGCGCTGTGGGGGCGGTTGGTTGGGGTCGGGGGATGGGGGGTGGGAGCACGCACACTCGCATAATCTCTTACAAAGGCTATCTCGCTATAGCTCAGAGCTGCTGTGCTTTAGTTCAGTCTCTGTTTTAGTCCAGTAAAGTAGAGATCTTTCGTGTAGCTGAGATGGATCCTCGATCGGGAGCCGTACCTCGGGCCAGAAAAACCATTGCAGAACTGGTGGTGGGTCTTAACTGCCTTTCTTTCCCCTTGTCTCCATCAGGGCCAAATCCTGCCTGGGTAGCTTTCAGTTAACCCAGTACAGGACTTTAGCGCTACCACCCCGCATCACCTTGCTTTTTAATCTCTCTACAGGCCAGCCAACAACCATAAGCCCTCAATCCTGGGCCCCGTTAAACTTATTCGTTCAATCTCCTCGGCTCCACGTAAATATACTTCATGTCTGGGACTATAAGAGTTTGAGTCCTCCTTCGCCAAGTCTTGGCGCTCGAGCCTCCTGGGCTATCCAGGACTTCCGGTGTTCCCAGTTTCGAACTCCAAGTTTCTGTGGATTCTGTGTTTGAGAGGTCGTGGGGTTGAGGGGCGAAGGCAGGTCCGATAAGACGTCCTTTGTGAGTGGGCGTGCTTCTAGAGCTCAAGCGTCCAGTGTACACGAGTGTCAACATGCTGCCTGATCCTGCAGGTCCCCAAAACAGAAACATACAACAACATCAGGAAATGAAGATCTGATCTGCAAGGTCACGAGACCATAGACATGCGATCAAGCCCTGTGTACTCTCGCCAAATCGGTCTCTAGCAATCGGCAAGCCTTGCAAGGGGGCTCTTAAGAACTTGTGCCCCGCTACTGTCAAGAAGTCATAATGCAAACTCTTTCGATAGCGAAGGCATGTCAATGTGAAGGCAACGAAGCTGCCTGAAGCGCTGTGGCACCCGCCGTGCCAAAGTGATCAGCGTCTCCTGGCTTTTGGCTTTTGCACAGGTTTTGAAGCTCAAGAATTTCGGGGCTTAGCAACGGGGATTTTAAGTGTTCTTTCTTTCGTTTTGTCCAAAAGGGATGGCCAATGAACACAGACACAACCATGTTCGTGCAGGACAAACATGGAGTGAAGTTTTGCCGCCAGCTTGCTGCTGAGGTTACCATACCTGATCTAGACATGATTAACGTGCATGATGCCTTCACCCCGTCTCTAGCGATGGGCTGAGACGACCCAAGGTAGTGACTTCAGGCTTGTAGACGCTGGGGCTCCTGAGGTAGTCTTGGTGCTGCAGCTTTGCCAGTAGTGTAAGGCTGCATAATGCATCTTTGCTTCATGCTCAGCTGCGCTCACACGATAATCAAGTCGCTGAACTGTTGCCAATGCCCTGCAAGGCTCCACTTTTGTTACGTTCCTTGGCCCTTCAGATTGCTCTAGCAACTGAGCAGGATTCGATATTGAATCTGGCGACGCAGCACAACTCTTTTTGCACAGCTTCCCATCTAGTGATACCGTTGTCCACTGGCCTTTTGCCTGGTCGTCGTGATGTTTTCGCATACAATGCTTACCCCTCAGACAGAGCTACAGTTCAGCATGAAGGCATCCATACAAAACATTCCCCAGCATCCGCCTTGGGCAGCGTGAGGCCCTGATGTCCAAGGCTCATGTCCTCAAGTTTGCAGCAATTCTGGGTAGATAACGTCAAAACCAACTCTGACCAAGAGAAGCTTCAATAAATCTTGACAATGGTGCTTGCCCTAAGCATCTTCCAAAACATGCGCATTGTATCGATGCTCACGAACTCCCCCTCCCCCTTCATGTTAACCCCGTGTTCCCAATCCACCCTCTGTGCCGTGCTTGCACTCAGTTCTCTATGCCGGAGCTGCCAGTCCGAGGGGCTTTGATGCGCACTCTGAGGATGGACTCGTCAGTCTTAAGGTACCACTCCTCCTGTCTGGGGGCAGGTGTGCTCTGGGCTGTGCTCGGACCTCTGAAATGCGCAGCCACACTTAGTGTTTGCTACGTCCGCATATTCTGAAAGCTACACCCGCATCAAAATCTGGACAAGGCCCAAGTCCCTGAGCGTCACGCCTTGCTGCGGGACTTCTGCGCCCACCTGAAGACAATGCCATGGGTCTCTCAGGGACCCTAGAGCTGGAATCCTGGTATTTGGAATGAAGAGCCATATCAGTTATTTGAGAGGTTTGGTTTCATAACATATGATCGAGGTTTGTGACCCTCTGCGAAAGCTTTTCAGAAGTTGTGCACAAGTACTGCAACATGCGGAGGCCACCATGTTCTAGGAAAGGTCTCCTGACCACAACACCATAACTTGCCTGATTTGAATCATAGGATGGTTTTAGGCACTTTCGATGTCCTTCCATGATCCCTCTCGCGAGGGAGGGGATGAGCAAACAAGAATCTGCAGAGCATCACAGCGCGACCGAGGCGCTTGAAAGATATCCTCTGCGCTGGAGGTGGCCGCTCCTTGACTTGGGACGAAAATTGGTCATCCCAGGGTTCAACACAGAAATCGTACCTGTTTCGAACCTTGTGCAAGCAATGCAAGCCCTATGTTGTAAATATGCAGCCGCATTTAGAACACGGGTCCGGCCAGTAATTAGTCCCCTCTTGTTACACGCATCCCGCAACAAGTAAGAAGAGCAGACACCAGTGAGCGTCATAGCATGGTGATAAACTAGCGCGCTGGCGCACCCGCTTTGGTCTGAATGGTCGGTGTTCAGGGTTTCGGCTGAAGATGTTTTGCCGAACAGACACTTCTTGTAAAATTCTGAAGTCTTGCACTCATGCGGCTTCAGTAGCCACTTCGTCTTGTGCAAGCAAGCTGCCCGAATCTCCACTTCCCAAGGAAACTCCAGGGACAAGCGGCGGACCTGACTGTCTCAGAATCTGCATGCGATTGGCTCGAAGAATGGTCTGCGTGTCATCGGCCTGGTTAACCTTCACTTGAAACATGCGCTAGGCCAGCTGCTGCAAACATATCTGATGATTTAGACCAGCCCATCATGCCCAGCCGATGACTTGGGCCAAGACTGTTAAGAAGCCCCAGTTGTAGTCGTGTGCCAAATCAATGGGACGGGCCCCAAGCCTGACGGCCTCCCGCAAAGTCCTCGCAAGTAAAGGTTTGTTGCATGGCGCAAATCATTGCATGTGTTCTTGACATGTACTTGTTGTTGTTTCTAAGCGCCCCAACAACATGATGTCGATGATGCGCCATCAACTCTTGGATTGCTGGCTCCGAGTCGTACAGGTCAAACACTCTCAACACAGCCTCCCTCCACACAAGTGGTATGACTGTGCAGGTCTTTGATCTCTTGTAGCCCTCGTAGAGTTTGTAGGCGTGGCATCCCCAGAGCTTCGGATTCCTTGGCTGCAGGCCCGGCTGGATCTGAGAGGTAACAAACCTCATAGGGAAAATCCTATTTCCCAAAACGCAAAATGTAGGAAGTGTTAAAACATTTCTCATACTGGCTGATAATACTGGAGGTCCAGCTGATGGACCAGGATACCCTCTATTACGGAGGCCTAGGCTCACATCCACACAGGGGGGAAGGGTTCTTATGAAGTGGACATTATTCTACCATGCAAAAAAATCATGATGGTGAGATGGACCACAGACAACTTGTGCTGTGCTGAAAATGCACCCTCCCTTGCTTCAAACACCTGCGCTTTGTCAGTACCCTATGTGAGACAGCTCCGAAGCATACCATCTAAACCGGATCTTGAATGTTTGCCTACCTGCAAACATCGCCCCATGTCGTCCAGGAGCTCAAGCCTGTAGCGGATCTGATCCGCATCCATCAGCCGTGGAGCGAAGCGCTTCCTCTTGCCACCCTCACCTTCGTTAAGTGCTGAAGGAGCCATGAATTCTAACCTGGTTTATACTGAGGGAAATTGGGTTGCGCTGCCTACACGACATAGTTAAAGTTATGAGTACGCTGAGTACAGTCACGTAAAAGCATGATGCTAGGAGGCGGATTCAGAAGTCCATGAAACCATTTCTTTCAATTACTATGGACGTCAGTGGTCCTATCTGATTGATACTGTTTCGCTTCGAAAGGGATCGTCATTTGCAAGCTCCCCTCGGGACTTCTAAACCCTAAACCCAACAAGGACATGGTCCTAGGCCCGCCCACTTGGAAACTCTCCTGCTTCAGGGTTGATGAGCCCACGCTGTTATGCACACGTGAGCCGCAGCGGCTAGCTACTGTATGACTACTGTTCTTGCATGCGACTAATGACACCAGATAGGGCGATGACTCTGAAATTAATTTCCAAGACGAGGAGAAGGTTGGCCCCTGCCAGGGCGGGGCGGCACAATCTGTCCTGCACGAATGAACTGCATCAGGCAACAGGTTTCAGCTCGCCTGGGCGCTGCCCCGCTCGCCCACGAAATACCTGCAACCTGTACTCGCCCTCACAGGCGCTAAGCCAAATGCCCTACCACTAGAATCACTAGAAACATCCCAAAGTCCAGGGACCCGGAGGATAGCCGTGGCTGTAGAAGTTCACCTGCAAAGCTGAAGGACGTCTTTCAAACCGCAGTCAACATCGAGATCCTGCTGGGCAAAAATGATTTTACTCTCCCTGTTGGGAATGACTCCTAAGGGCGGTTCGAAATCCATCTTTTGATTTCGAAGTCACAACTTCTGAATGTCCCGCACAGCTGCAAGATCTTTTGTGGATTGGCCCGACCTTTATGCTCGGAATCAAGTCTTCAGGACTCTACAGACAAGATCGTGGCTGCCAAGAAGGGAGGGACTCCACAAGTCATACTCCAAACACGGGGAGCTCAACAAAGCAGATCCAACCAAGACAAGAATTCTGGGAAACTCCCAGGAGGAGTAAAACACCGCAGACAGTGCCGGTGCTAAGCGAAAGAAATGTGCCTGAATTTTGCACAACTATTGGCTTTACAAGAACCTTTTTGTTCATATCCAGGGCAACAGCGCCCAGCTGGAGCTCTGTAGTTGTTGAGGGGGCTGTGCCGGACAAAGTTGATACGGCATTTGAAGGGCGCAGCCAGATTGACACCTGGCACAAGACTGGTATGGATTAATGAGCTCCCTCTCTCCAGAGTAGTGTCCTGCAACAAACGCCAGCACTCTTGCTTCAAACAGTCCTAAGTCTCCGGGCCCACTTACGCTGTTTAAGCCATGATTGTGTTGCATCGCGCGTCGTCGCCTCCATGGTCTTCTTGTCCCGTCTCCTCTTGGGAGGACCGATCAGCTGTGGGAACATCCTCAGGCGTAAGGCTTTGTGCCAGGATGTGTTGGGTTGTGGACCTGTGGAGTGGGCAGTCTCGCTTCGGCACTCACTATGCCTGCTTTCATGGATTCTTAATCATCCGGCCATGTCTGTCCTATACATCTTCAATGCATCTTGGCTGCATGCGTAAAGATGTGTAAAGTAGAGCCGGGCAAGCTACCTTCCCAGAGGGCCAATCAGGCAAGGCTCTTGTGGAGCTCCATGGCACCCCAGCGCTCCTCCTGTGCCAAGGACGTGCATGGGAGCAGCAAACCACTTCGTTGGTGTCATCCAGCCATCTGTATAGAGTATTAGTATAGAGACAAGGCATGACGCCAAAGTACAAACCCTCCAAGGCAGTACCTGCTTGAGAGCATCTCACTTTAAATCTCAAGGTCTGGCAGCGCACTGAAGGAAAACCACAATTCCATTTGCTCCAGAGACTGCGCCCTACTGCCAGCAAATATAGCTAACTGCGGCCTTCACCTGGAGCATCCGTCTTGAGCATGGGGGTGCATACTCTTACTTTTCATGACCTCGAATGGTCCGGCAAGCCCCAGCTTGGCCTTCTTCCGCGCTTCACTGCGCTGCTCGGCAGTGATGCGCTCCTTGTTTGCTGTTGAGAGCTCAGTGATTGCTTACCTCCTTACACTTCTGGAGACTGGTCGCGCTTTCGGCGCTGCACACTTCAAGAACTCCACAAATGCTATGGCATGCTTTTTGTCGCGCAGGCTTATGATCTTGTGGAATTTGATAACGACGCCTGATCAGTTTATTCGACAGCCTTGTCATCAAGTGCGTCACGCGAGTGTTTGTTTCTTGGGGTTTCGAGAGCCTTTGCTTGGTTGCCAACTCCAGTTAGAGGGGTTGATGTTGGCTCAGCTTGGTATAGGTGTTCAGAACACGCCAACAAACATGAACCACGCGAAGTTCAGTTTTTAACAAACACATCAGTCTTCCTTCTCTGACATACGAAGTTTAATGGCTTTGCAGGTTCGAGGTGCCAGATTGGACTGCCCGGACCCCAAGCCACCAATACGGAGCAGCGGTGTAAAAAAAGTTGCTCTCCAAAGCACAAGGATTACATACAACTACAAAAACTACAGGGCGAACAAGAGCAAACGACTCAACAAAACTGTCTACACCTTCACACCCTCAAGAACTTCTCCAAGGCTCCCCGCTCGCTTCGAACTTCTTTTGGAGTCCGCCTGAGAGACTTTGTCGTGCAAACGCGTTCTATGATGCGAGGTGCCCGAAGTCTTTGAGTGGCGACACTACTTAGATTGTTCTTGCGGCGTGAAGTGCTTTGCGTTGCAGGAGCAAATTCAAAAAACAACCACTGCTGCAGCAGATCATGCACAGCATGCGGTGCAGTTTTGTCTGAAAAGAGCGGCTGGCTCTTTACAACCCACCTGGAGGACTGTAATGCAAGGGGGTCCAGCAAAGCCTTCCAGTTAGCCTCAACCCCCTCGTGTTGTGCAGCACCGGCCTCGATTGAGATATGGACTCGTGATGCCGGCGTACATACCTGCAGGGGGCTGCAACCTATCATTGCCAGACTGACGCCAAATGAGGGGCTCATCCTCCCAAAGGACTTGCGAGACGTTTGCCAGCGTTTCTAGTCTGTCTTCTAGCTTGATGTGGCATGAAACCTTTCTCTATTGCCCTAGGTATGCTGGCATGCCCATGTCATACCTCAACAAGGTACATCGCGCAAAGTCCACGCCATGCCTGGTGCTGTCTGCATCATTAACGTCCTTCCTGGCTTCCTCCGACTGAGGCGTACATATTCGAGCATGCGCTGGAAACCATGCAAGCGGCAAACCAGCTGTGGTCAAAATCAGAAATCAGGCGGAAACATGCCGCACGAAGCTCCCTGTAATCGAACATGCAATTCATACTCAAACTTCCCACAGTCGCTGTAACTCCCTTGAGGGCCGAATTCCCCAGCTGCGAGCAGGTGGCGATATCGCAGCACGACGCCATCCTGGCAGGGATTGAAGGTCTGTGGCCGGGTGCGTGGCATTTGAAGTGAAACAGCCCAGAGGGTAGAACATCACAACAACTCGCCATCTTTTTGCCAAAAATTGCAAAAACAAAAGCAATTGCTCCGCACGTCCACCTTTGCATAGTGCCGCACAGCGAACTCGGAGTCTTCGGTCGCGTCAGTCAGGGTGCGGAAAAGCCCCTTGCCTGAAAGGCGCTTGAACTCAAGATGAGCAGATCTTGCCTCCCGTCAAAGCTGATTCCGAACTAAATAAGAGCACGAAGCTCACCATTTCTGCATTTCTTTCCGAGGAGCATTTCGGCCGGCTGATGTAGCCGTTGAGATAGCCGTTCACCAGACCATTTCGCTTGGAGAGACCATACACCTGACCCACTTGGAATTTTGAGACCCAAGGGGTAAGGTACTGATGGCCCGTAAGTGATCGCAAATTCATAAAGCTACAGCGACGGCATTCATGAGGTCTTGGTCCCATGCTTTGAGGCATTCCTCAAATCCAACCTTCCTGATGCTCATCAGAAGCGATTGCCAAACAAAGCCCCATCCCGCCTTCATGTGCCGAGCATTCTGCGATGTGGAAACTCCCCAAAGGTAGGCCTTGCAGTGGGCACTTCCAGCATGCAGGTGTTGTATGGGTATAACGGTATATCATGGACAACAGACCTCTCAGCGTACAACAAGAATCAAGCAAGGGCCCACAAAGAGCAATAATTCCTCCACTGGGTTTGCGGTATTGTTGTAGCTCACGGCATGCGGCCTTGTGCTGCTTCATCTGTCGATAGGCGTCATAGATGATCTTCTCCAGACCTGGGGTAACGGATGAGTGATCAGGGCCCATGCCCCGCCAAAGAGAAGCGCCAAAGGCCGCATTCCGCAAGTAACAGTTCAATTCACAAGTCAGACTCAAAGCTGATAGCGAAGGAACATGTAAAATCTTTGAACATTCCTGCTGCGCGGCGTGCAAGCTTCCTGACTCTAGAGGAGTCCGTGACCTCTGCATCTGGCAATGCTTGAGTGTCTAATTGGCTGGTGTAGATTTGCCCGGGCGAGTGTATCAGTTGTGAGGGGGTCGGCGCAAGGAATTGCAACCGCACCTGCGGGCTGTGACACCCTCAGTTCGAAGTTCGCATGCAGCAAGGCCAAGAATGTCACTGGATCTGCTTCCGGGCGGCTTCCAGGGGGCAGCGTGCGAAGCGTGCAGGGCGTCATACCTGCAAAACATGAAGATTCCATCTGAATTCAGTCATAGACTCTGAGACGGTTTGGTGCAGTCAAGCTGGGGTTGATTCCTCTCTTCTTCCTCAGCTATAGAATTAGAAGGAATTTGGCTGTTTTCAAAGCGATGGAGAAAAACCTGCACTTTGCAATCAATCAGGGAGTGTGAGGATCGTAGAGGATGGCCTTTTCCACGCAAAAGCTACAACCCTGTGGCCGCCACATTTTTATGCAGGGCACCCTCGCGAATCTTCCAGCTGATTCTCTCGACATCATCATCTATGCCTTGGGCAGATGTTAACTGGGACTTGATCCTGGTCGACACTGGCTGACAGCTGGACATCTGCTTTCCATGCATGCTGTTATTTGTAAGCGTGGAGCAACAGCTTGGCCTTAGCCTGATCTCTGGCAAGGAGCTAACGACGTAAGTTCCGGCCGGAAAGAACCTCATAATGAAGTTGCGAGACTCCTCCAAAGAGAGGTATCGCATGATTGAATGCTGCCACTATCGCTGTTCTTGATCCTATTGCTCGCGACGACTACAGTCAGCATGCCTATACTTGCCTACTCCAACACTTTAATTGCGTTTGACTGCTACCGCAAACACGGCTCCACAAGATGCAGCCCATGGGCTGCATGGTCTGCAGCTGTATCTCTGACTGGCAACAAGCATCGTGTCCTTGTTGCCCTTAACGGAGAGCTCAATGCGCACATTCTCCCACTCGCTGCCAGCCAAGGCCTCGCGATAACTCTTCCTGTCAAGGGCATGCAGCAGAGCCATGACATGCGGAGGCAGGATTGCTGGATTCAGAAGATTGCCTATGCACAAAGCTTCTCAGCACCTGTCTCCAGCTCAACTAAGAACGGCCCCTGAGCAATGGGAGCGTACTGCAAGTACCAGGCTTTGAGACAATTGGCTGTGCTCAGCAAGCGTCTGCTTTTGAGATTGCGGTCCTTTCCGACTCGTTGGCCACAAACAGGGTCACCCGATGCTTTGGAATGCGCTGTCTGGACAGCATCGCCAAGGTGTGCACCAAGATGAAGGCAGACTTGCATCCTTTGAACCTTGGCGTCAGCAGCGCCAGCGGCAGTACATCCAAGTCCCAGCTGCCAAACAAGACTTGAAGCATCAAACCTCACCTCTCAAATCCAATCTATGATGACATCTTCGGCTCATGTCTGTTCAAATCAAGGTGAGCAACCCTCGGACTCCAAAATCCTACTACAAGGGTCCACAAAACTCAAAGAGCCATAATCCTGCCTCTTCTTGTTGCTCATCTGGCACACTGGCATCCATCTTTGGTATGTCGGGATCACCAGCTGATACCTTAACTCTTGAACCTAGCTGGTTCTCTTGTCTGAGATCAGGGACCAACTCGTTATGAGTCATGGCGGTACTACAATAGCACCGCTAGGTAGACACAAGCAAAACAAACGGTGCCTTCACCAGGATCGCTGGGCCATCCACATGCGTTCACTGGAAAAAATCCACAAGGCTTTTCACAAGATTCTTGCGCACACCACTTTGTTGCACTCCGAGTCACGGAACCGACCGAGCCTCAGGTGTGACTCTGGCTACTGTACGATCTCGTGCGGAATTGTTGCTGATGCTTTTTTGCTAGCACCTACATGCCATGCCACGTGAGACGTGGCATCAGTAAACTGGGGCTTAAGCACACTGGGCTTTGTAACCAAGGCAGTACTTGATTCCCGGGCCTCTGCATACGGAATGACAGAATTACATTTCATGCAGCAGTCTTCGTCAGGGCCTTGATCTTGCCTCCCACATGCGGGGCGGGGAGCCTGAATCACAACCCTCCAACACTGAATCATCAAAAGTAAAGACCTTCAGCAAAGTTGATTGAACCTGGTGTCCTTCTGTAGCCCCAAAAAGCCACAAAAGCTTGACGCTCAAATCAGTCAAACCTCAACGAGCACGTCACACCAAAATTGGCATTTTCAAGGTTGGGCCCGCATCCTTAAAGAGCCCCATGACACCTAAACCCACGTTCATGCTGCCCGAGCTTTATATACATGTATACCCAAGTTAGAATACTCAAGTTAGAATTCCATAAATTCGACTCACAGTTTGAGAAGCTTTGCACACTCCACACATACACAAACCCTAACCCTAACCCAAAACCGAAAACCCACATCCAGAATCGGACCCGGCAGCTTTGGTCACCAAGTGGGGGGCCTGCCGAGCCTTGGGGTCAAGCTCCTGTGGCCGCCACAGCTACCACAGGTTACAGAGAGTGAATGCATATGGTATAGGTTTAGGGTTTAGGATTGGGGTTTATGTTGGGATGATGCATATCCAGATCTTTGAGGGATCCGCGGAGAATAAGGATCTCGATAGTGTTGGAGGCTACATCGTTGGCAACCATAAATGCGCATCGAGGGGTCACAGAACCCAATGGAGCCTTGCGCCAGTGCTCAATGTGAAGCGCAAGACTTGTCAAAGCGGATACTCAAATCTGAAAGGCTTTAGAAAACTCTTTGCGGAAAACCGCTATGATGTCGTCTTGAAATCTACGGCAAGGTTCGTGATGCACTCTCGATACTTCCGGATATCACCACGTGTATCGAGCAGCCCCAAGAGAACACGACTCAAGAGCTCTATCTCAACTGCAGCGTACCCACAAAACAAGAGTACTAGGCAATGCTAAGTGGAAGTCTGCTGGGACGCCACAATCACAAATGAGGGATTGGGAGCCACTTTAAGGGTGTAGCCCCGTGGAAGGGGCAGGGGCTGCAGCAGATGGATATGAAGATGGGAAAGCTGCTCAACAGCTACAAGCTGAACAAGGCAGCAAATGTGTAATTCCGTTCCGCTCCTGGGTTGTCGCCCCTTCCAGCTTCATGAGCCGCTCCTCCCACTTCCTGATGTGGCTGTGCAGGTGGCTATGGGAGTTGAGGGTTTGGCTCTTATCCACAACAATTCCTAGGGCTAAGGTGGTTATACCAATGAGCCAAGGATATTGGCACACTTGCACAGAAACCTTGACAACTTTTCATGGCAACCTGCTCGCTATGATTGAAAATAGACCCTTCCGTGTCAAGGTGATGCAAGGAACACGATGGCTTATGAATTATTTCGGTCAAGCCTTGTCGCTGCGGTGACCCTAGTATCTTTCACGATGACGGGTCCACCCTGCATTCTTGTGAGGAAGAATGCCGGATCCCTCTCGCATTGGTTCCAGGCGTCTCCAGCTCGTCATCGTCGCTGTCTTCGTCATCTGTCGACCTTAGGCGCAAAGCTCGCGAGGTCGGGCTCATCTTTTGGGTCAAGCGGGGGGACCAGCATTGAAGATCTGCCGGTTAGAGACGGAAGAACCATAGGCAACAAGGCCTGATACCTGAAATCCTGCCAAGGGTCTGTTGACTTCCTTATCATAGCTGCCAAGGTCTTTTGAGCGATGATCATTTAACACCGGGGACAGCAAAAGGACTCCTGCCTCCCAGCCCTGTAGTCTGTTGTCGCACTAGCCAGGTTCAACGTTTTGCGCCTGCAGCCACATGATCCTTGACATACTTGCGGCGCACGCCCCAAATCTCTACAATTGCAGATCAGAGGCGTAGCCCTGGTGTACCCACACTTTAGCCGCATCGGTGGAGTTCAACCCCTAAACCCTAACCAACCCTTTGGGCTGCCGACTCCTCATCGCTCTCTTCCTCCTCGTCACGGCGTGGTGCCGGCGGCTTCCTGGCCACGGCCCTGCCGTCAGCCGGTGCCATCATATGGATCTAAACTTAACTACTTCAATAGCATTATAACATGAAGTTCTGAAAAATGCTGGCAATGGGGATCAGAGCTGGTACCTCCAATGCCAACCAAACCTAGGGGGCTGCATGAGAGCTTCTTCATCCCGGGCCGTCAGTGTCTGACTACATCCCTTGCCGTAAGGTGCTCGGGTAAGTGCCAGCCTTACCTGGTGAATACCAACCCTTCAGTCCAGACCAACACAGGGCTCAGGGCTTGTTTGCCTCCTGGGGGCGGACCGGCTTCCCTGGCGCTTCGCCGGCTTCCGAGCTCCCGATGCTGCCCGCCTCGTACGTAGGAAGAACACCGCAAAATCATGACCAATCTTTCTAAAAGGCGCTCAGCGGGATCTCTGGACTTGCTAACTATGGTCAAAAACGCTACAGCTGTTGCAATGGACTGATCCTTACAAATCATCACATACGCTTTCAGGTTCATGCTGGCCTCTTTGCTGGTCGGCTTTGCTTTCGGCGCACCCGCGCCCGCGCACGCGCCACCATAGCCGCAGAAGCCATCTTTGTGGCAGCAAGTCTTCCTGTTTCTATATTCCAACTTCGCAAAGACAGAAGTTCAAAAATGACTTCAGAGTTGCTTTGCGGTCGCAGTGCAACGATGAGCCACACAACTTTCAGCCTACCCCAACAGTTGCATTTGTCACCTCTGCTTTGCAGCCAGGTCACAGCGCGGCAGTGCACAGGCAGGCGACAACCATGGAAATGGAGTGATCGCCATCATGATACGATCTACCCATGCAGCAGCATTGTTCTAGTTGTTCTAGAATAGCCTTGAACAGGGATAATAATGGACGTTTCGCACGTACTACATGTGGGCACAGCCAGGCTCTGAGTTCCTGCCAGTGCCAAGCAGCCTCCAGTCAGGAATCAGCAGCTTCGCTGGGCGGGTGATCCTAAACAGGGGTCGCTGCTTGGGCTCCCCCAGCAGTGTCGACATGGATGTGGTCAATGCCCTTGTGTCGCGCTGTGTACTTGCTCTGCTGCTCCGTGGCGGGCTCACGTGTCAGACCTGTTGGGCCACACCTCCGGCAAACACTTCCTAAAAAACTTGTCATGTCCTGTCAGCCAGCGATCTGCGCTGCCCGACTTCCCCACTGTCGTAGCTTCCGAGTTCACCGTCTGTATTCCTTGCAGGCACGAGTGCAACAAATCCCGTTATCCCTCCCAACATGCAACGCAAGCAAAAGGTAGCATGCATGACGCCAACACACAAAAGACATGCATGCCTCACCCGCAGAGCTCCACATCACCCCTTTTCACCTGCTTGCATTCCCTTTTGTCCCGTGTAGTGTACCCGGTGTGTGCGTTTGTGAGGGGTAGGTCTGCATAGAAGGCGGTAGCAAAACACAATGACACAACTCCACGACGCGCCCTGCGCTTTGCAGCGCAGCTACATCAACCCATCTTTGTACTTTCAACGTTTTCAATCCATACTTTTGGTACACTGCTTCAGATTTTGTGGAGCGTTTGGCTGCGGCGAGTTTCGAAGAAATTCCTTGATAATCTCCGCAGTACAATGGACCATTTTGGGCGTGTATACAACAAGGATGCTTGCAAGAACAGGCGTGTTTTGGAAAACATCGAATCCTACCTCGGTGTTACCCAGTTCAATGCCAGGAGTCTCAGGAATGGTCGCCTTGGCCTCCGCAAACAACTCGGTCAACGATCCTTGCCCGTGTATTATACTTGAGAGATCTGTTGCTAGTACGCGAGCGACTCGTGTGTTGCAATTGCCCGCGCAACTACATGCTGAAAAGAGCAGTCATTTGCACTTCAGCCGATTGGCTGCAAGACTCTGAGAAGTGCACAGGTCCTACAGAGCATGATAATTCAAAGTTCCTTGAAACAGATCCTTGAAGTGCATCCGGATTGCAAACATCACGTCAATCCTCTGAAGCGCCTTCTGAGGTCACGGAACCCATTGACATACATTGGCAGAAATACTTCGGCGCATGCCGCAACCTGTCTGTCTAGCTGCCAGCCAAGTTTCGCTTCGAGTCCGAAAGGGGAAGCACTGGCTCCGTCCTTGGCATTGTACTCACTTCGCGTGCAGCTTGCTTGGCCAGCTTGTCTCCTAATCACCAAACTCAACCAGGGCAGGCCCTGCATCCCCAAATCTTGCATGTTGACACCTTGAGCATGCGGCCTAAATGAGCCAGCGAGGTGCAGATGGTGCAGAACACGCCCAAGCAGTGTCACTATATCTTCTGAAGCTGAAGGGTTTGCAAAGCTTGGTTGGATTTTGTTGGTGCTGCAGATGCTTGCGCCCATAACCAAAGAAACATGCTGATTAGACTTCATCTCGAAACTTTGTAGCACATGTCGCACGTGTGCGAAACCAAACTGATGCACTGTGGCTTTGGTATGGCGCGTCTTTTCTTGATTCGCGATGCTAGGCTGCGTGGCCCCACTTTGGGATGATGAGGGTTCTTTGCCACTCAGCTCATAGCCTCACAGTCTCGCTTTCTGTGGCGGTGGAAAGTCGGTTGCGGCTTGGAACCTCTGCCAGGTGAGCCCGGAATGCAGCCCAAAGAGTGTGCTGCAACATCTCCGGTCCACATGTAATACTGCACGCTGTCACGGGCTCTCGCAAGCACTCGAGTTCTGAAAAACGAGGGCTATGAAGAAGCAAGAGAGGTAGACTTCTGTGCTTTATTTTGCTCTACGGCCACGTCTGCCGTAGGTGCTATTCGAAGTGCTCGCTGCATGATTTTCAGTTGTGCTGATTCAACGTTACAAGAGATGGGGAAACTCGACAGCTCAAGCAATTCAGGCTGCTCAGCCAGCCCGCCCCTCCAAATGCACCATCCATGTCATCATTGCAAAACAACTTGCAACAGGAACAGGGCAGCTCAGTTGCCGCTCTTCCCATGCATAGTGCTCGTCGAAGCCCACCTCATTTCTTGTTTTGACCCACTTTCGTCTTGGCGCCAAGTACTAGCAGATCAGATATACATTCATAGTCTCCCCAAATGAACATCCCGTCTCGGACCTCGCCAACATTCCTGAGGAAGTTTATATCTGACATATGTATATATATATACACCCTACAAACTGTCGTAAAGATCCTACTGTCCATCATGTGCTAGATGCAAGCGCAGTTTGACATTGAAAGTGGCTTGTGGCGCATCTCATACATTGTCCCTCTGGATTGGCGTCTGTGTGTATGTACATGCGTGTGTAGGTCTATACATGTATTGATTGAAAAACAAGAAACACACATACATCAAATCCCCCATTAAGGCATATGTGCACATATGTTTGAAACATTTATAAACATATATGTATGTATCTATGTATACACATATTCATGTGCGCACACACACAAGCACTTGTTCATCTTTATGCACCTCTCATAACTGAATCCCTTGCTGTCTCTTGGACCAAACTTTGAGCCTCGCTGTAGAGCTCTGTGAAGGTCAGTCGGTCATGCTCCTGCAGCTGAGCTTCTCAATTCTGATTATTTGCCATGCGTTGAGGAACGAAGCGGCTTCTAATTCAGGCAATCAGGTCTACACTTGTTGCTGTGTGGAAGTTTGTATGCTTTTTTCTCAACCAGCGCAACCCGTGAAGCGTGCTTCAGCATCTGTATTATTAACAACTAACCTTCAAGCTTTAACCGACATGCCACAAAAGCTCGAGAAGCGTGCATCAAGCTGCTCAAATTGGGGAGCAGGTGGTTTCGTTTCTCAAGAACAACGACGGCTTCCAGCTGCCCATAAACCTCCAAAATCCTGGACAGCGCCCGCCCCAATTCCAACCAACTCTCTATTCAGAGTAATAGTAATAAGAGCAATAATGAAATGAAACACACTAGAAATATTAACAATAGCAATAATAAACTTATCTGAAGACCGAATCCTAAGACCGGAGCTCACCTCAGGGTGCTGGCCATCCTTCAGCTTTGTGAGACTCCGCTTCATGGCCTCATCTTCTGGTTAAAGCGGGTACCTTGAAAGGGATTTATAGGGGTTACATATAGGGGTATATACAGGGTTTGGGGTTTAGGGGTTTCCCAAAATTTGGGGTACCCTTTTGGGGGTCCCCATATACTGAGGATTGTAATATATTGGTGTATATACGTCTATATTGGGGTCCCCCTGTTTTGGGAAACTACCTTCTGGCAAAGGCCCATGAGATGAAGGGAATGACATCCAGGTCTACCTTGGTACAGGGGGGATATGGGGATTATATTAGGATAATGGAAAAGAAAATGGAAACTACAATTTAGGATTTAGGGTCTAGGAGTTGGGGTTTAGGGTTTCCCTAAAACAGGTAAGCTTAGATGTGATGATTGCAGAAACTCTCTCAGTGTTAGTGCAGCCTGCGAGCGCACATTGCAACATTGAGCACAGTGAGGCCCAGCAGGCTCATGGCAAAGCCGAGCTGTGAAGCCTCCTGGACCTCAGGGGATGTCTGACAAGACGCGAGGAAATAGGTATTCTGCTCAGGGATGATAGGGGAATGTTGTTGGGAGAGCCTGGCAGGTTTTGAAAATCACCTGTTTTTCTGGTTGCCTCTGGTGGGTAGGTTTCTAGCCGTCTATGCAATGCCAAACACCGGGGGGCTGCATGCCAAAACGTTCAGCGCAGTGGCAACCAACTTGTGATGACCCTGGATATAGCCCAGGCTTGAAAACTTGTGTGTTGCAAGCGACCACACTCTGGCTATGGATTGCCGTTGCATCTTGTAGTCCCCAAAAGGCGGTGCAAGGTGCAGTGATCAGAGCGACATCCGGCTTCTCCACCTCTCCAGCTGCCAAAGCTCAACAAAATCGCCTGATATCATTGATGCCGAAAAAATGCTACTGAGCGCTTTCTGAACAATTATGCGTCTATAGAGTTGGATCTCAAGTCTTCTCAGCTGTGCCTTGTACGGAGCACAATGCCTGCCATCAACAGGCTCCAACTCCAAAGCTAGCAGTCATCACTCATCACAATGCCATCCAGTGCCTGTGCCAGCATCGTCGGGACCCACAGCTCCGAGTTCAGCGTCGCCATCTCAGCCCTGTCCGATAAACCTTCAGCATAGACCTCAGATCAGCTCCGAAGGCTCCAAGGGATCATACTGTCGCAATAATTGAACTCAAAAGCATCTCGATCTCTATCAAACTCTATCAGCAGCAATCCCAGCCTGGCTCCGAGGAGGCTTTATGCTTACCATCTCTCAGCACAAAGTTCAAGCCCGCCACCACATCAGCCCCGAGTTCGGCGAAAGCTCGACACCTTCCCGCACACTTGCGTCAAAGGTTTACAGGGCTACAGGCATTGCAACCCTTGGATCTTCACGGCAACCGGTTAGGCCGTTCATCCGTGCTCTTGAGTAATAAGACCCCTTACATTCAAAGAAAATTCTTCGGGCCAAATCAGGGGGTCAAAGACAACTTTAAAGGCGGAGGCAGGTTTTGGGCTGAAACCGACCCTGGATTTAAAGAAAATTCTCCAAACCCTAAGAAAATAAGGGTCCGATTTCAATAGGTTCAAATGGATTTTAATTGAAGTTATATTGATTTTGCTTGGACTCCAATCGGGGTTCCGTGGACGTCATTTGCAATTGAAATCTGCTTCTGGCAACTGGGGCCCCTGAAATAATGAGGCTTTTCTGTTAAAAAAAGGGGGCCCGGGGCGCCCTTATTAATCAAGAGCACGGATTAGGGCTTGCTTCCAAACTCAAAACTTGAGGTTCGTCGCTTTTCCTAATTCCTCTTGCATGGCCGTTGATTCGGAATTGACGGTTCTACGCGCCCTTAACTTTGAACCCATCGGACTTCAACTTCAGACCAAGACAGTTGGCACGAAGCAACACGCCCTGTCACCTTATCGACGACCAGAGTTTGCAAAATCTGCAACCATCATTCCGCAAAAATTAGCAATGCAAAAAAACAATCTGTCATCATGGAGAGCAACAGGAGCCTTTCTCTGGGGGGCTTCCCACAATTAGGGGTACCTTGAAAGGGGATATAGGGGTTGGGGTTGTGTTGGGGGTCATCTCCTAGGGCTCGTATCAGTTCTTCATAGCTGGAGTTGCATCGAACTAGTAGGAAGGGGCAGCTGAGGATGCGCGGCCTGTAATGCCACAGGTCTCACAGGCTCCCGCAGAAAGGCACAAAAGCAATGCAACACAACATTAACAATCGGACACCAGTAAACCTAAAACTACAGCTAGGAGAACTGCAAGTGCACATTGCTGACGCTGCCTTGCCAAAGCTTCTTCGAAGCCACCGCACACAGCAGCATTTCGGCAGTCCGTCCTTGCGGTTTTTGCAACATAGATTGATGAGATGTACTCCAAAAGATGCATGGATGTTGCCCATGTCAGGACTTCGATTTGGCAGACATTTGATGGGTAATCACCTCCCTTCAGACTTCAACATGAAGCCTCGCTCCCCCCTGCCGTCCCCCCCCCCTCCCCCCCCCGAATATTCAACAATGAGTCCAATGCCTAAACATCCTGAAGAGCACCTTCAACAGGGCAAGATTACTCTTAGGGGCCACCTGGTCATGAATTACAATCGGGAATCCAAAGTGAGTGGGGTTCCCCTGGTTTCCCAGGTCGTGAGTGTTTTTGTCTTTCATAAAGAGCCTCAGAAAATGTTAAAATGCCGTTGTTGATCGATTTCGATTGATTTTTCCTTTTGATTTCTAGTAAATTTGCATAAGTTGCACCTCGAATTTAAATCGATCTTGTTTGGGCTTAGATAGAGCGATGCTAATAAGATTCCGACTATGTTTTGAACTGATATCCCTCAGATTCTACTCAGAGATTTCAATTGCTTTTCGAACTGATTTCAAGCCTATTTCTCAAGTTGATGTAATTTCAATTGATTTTCCTTTGGCTTACTAAATTTACACTGATTGAAAACTGGTTGTAATTTCATTTTACACAGGTTCTAAGTAGATGTTAAACTCATCTGAGTTAACTTTGAGTTAGGTTCCAATTGATATTAGTGGATTCCAATCAGGCTTCATTTGATGTTAGCTAGATTTCAATTTGATTTCAACCGACTTTAATTTGACTTGACCTAGATTTTAACTAGGTTTCAACCGATTCTAATCACATGATATCAAAATGGTAATTGGATGGTAGCTAGATGTCAAATTGATTTCAACCGACTTTACTCGGATTCGAACCAGATTAGTAATTAGGTTTCAAGCGGTTCTAATTAGATTTTGAATGGATTGTAGCTAGACTGCAATGGATTTTTGGTATTAATAGATCAAGAAGAAACTACTTTCTCTTTCGAAAATAAATTTCAATGCGCGTTGTTTAGCTAGATTGCACATGTTTTCTTAATCTGACGAAGAGGAGATTGAAGGGATTCTTTAGAGGCAGACCCATCTAGTTCTTTCAATCGATATCCCCCCCTAAGATATTACACAATTTTCGGGGCACGGAGTATTTGATATTAGGAGGGGTACTTCAAGAGTAGGGGGAAGCGATTGCTGTCCAGCACGTTTAGAGCTTCCGTCAGCCGAATGTCCTTCCAACGATCACAATGTCCAAGCCTCGTCAAGCAGGAGAGAACTTCACCAGCATCCTTTAATTACCTTTAGACTCTGCAAGCCTGCAACTGCTAATCAGACTTGAATGGATCTCATGCACTTGAAAAGTCATGCCCTCCGCCCAGAAATTTCCTGAACCTTAAACATCTCCTCAAGTTTCCCAAGGCCCGGAAAAGAGCGCAGGATCCTACCTATCTCAATGCGGATGTCATGATGTCCACTTGCGCCCTAGCCAAGTCTTTCAAGGAGCCCTCAACTCGGACGATAATGGTAAAAGTGTAAGATAGCTAGCATACACCCGCAACGTCTCACCTACGGATCTGCCTTCCTTTTCCAGCTCCGCCCGCGCTGCCAGCGCTGCCCGCAGCCTTTGGATGGCCTTAACTTTGGCATACCAGGTAAGGATTGAGGGCTGTGGGTGTGAGCGCGCACTGTGAAAGATGCTGGGTGTACGGATTCATTGGGTTTGGGCTCACGCTTCGATCAGAAGAAATTTACATGCTGGCCATCATATGGTACTGACTTTGCTCGTCATGACTATATATAATCAGCTTATAGTGCTTGCAGATCATCTTGACACTCGCAGTGATTTTGTGGTTGCTATCTCTTCTTGGAATAGCGGCGCAACGTTCTCAATCAGCACGTCTTGCTTGATCTCTGGTACTTGGAGGGGCAGTCTGGTGCTTTTGGGGTCCACAAGCAATGACTTGTCTGAAGCAACGTGCCCAAATTTTGAATATCTTCAATTCACAGAGGCCCAACCTAAAATAATTCCAACCCCTCACCCCATCCCAAAGGTACCTCCTCGCGGTCAACGACAGCCAGGCCCTGTCAGCTGACTTGTAGCTTAAGAGGGACAGGGTGCGGTTCACATCAAGGTCACCCTGCGCTTCCTCCAATCCAAATCTGTGCTATGCTTCTTCTGTGTCCATGGCATGATCTAGCAAAGGATGGCACAAACCCCCGCTGGCCGTTCTTTTGACTCCGCATTGGTCAAATCCTCAGGAGGCCTACAGCTGCAGTGGAAATCTCCCGCGGGGGAAAGCCCAACATGCCTTCGCATGAGCGCATCTCTTTGGATAGCACTGGTCCTCGATGGTGATGCCCGCGAACCCTGCCGTCTTCAAAGACAGGATCTGCAGCAGCGATGTTCATGGATCGAGCATGCAGCGGCGCCAGGAAGGGTCCGTACCCTTGCTTACACCCCAAGTGAGCCCCTTGCGAAATCCGCCCTTTTTTGCACGCATGCTGTCAGCAAGAATTGAGGTATCCACTTAAGCAGCTCGCAGCTTAAGCTAGAGCTTCTGAAGCACAACGCACCTGCGGCCGCATACCCTCGAACTGTTCGGCGGATGTTGCTGCTGCCGCCAAAGCCTGTGTCCCCGTCGCCAATGACGCACCTTGGACGCGCACTGCGAAATGCTTTCAGTGCTTGGTTAGATTTTTTGTTTTATGATTTTTCCGTGGCCTGCAGCATTGACACGAGATATTCAAGGCCCTAGACACCCCCAGTCTGGTACACATGCAAATAAGTAGCTTAATTAACCTAACCCGACATCAGGTTCAAACCTTTCAGGCCCATCTCCGTCTGTTCGCTGCGTGGGCAAGTAGCATGTCAGGCCCGACGGCTGCGCAAATGTTGCGGCCGACCTGCACCTGGTTTTCAGGGATGAGCCTAGTGAGAGAATCTGTACGCATGAGCTCTTCCTACAAAAGGGCACTCGAATCTTTCAAAGGCAGCCTCAAACTTTCCCGACCAACGTTCCAGATGGATAGGCTCGACTCTACTTGCTACTGGCTACCTGCTCGGCGTAGGAGATGAGGCCCATGTCCGGATCTGAGTTGAGTTGCCACATGCACTGACAAATAGCATCCCTTCAGAAGCACTAGCGAACTTGTGAATATGTAGTGTAAATTCGCAACCGCCTCTCTTGGAAGGGCTGCACGGAAAGAGGCCCTTGCGGGCATCGTCAGGAGGAGACTCTTTAGCTTACGATACGCCTGCATGATGCGGGAGGCCACGACAGATTTGCAGCCTGGAAGCAAGCCAGCTGAGTCGCACTGACAGCAAAGCCACTCATGAAGCAAATGGGAAACCCGGCTCGCTTGATGAGCACCTCCATGTGCTTCAAACTTAGGAATTCTGCAGGGAGTCATGCGGGTAATACATGTCTGTTTTGCGCTCCAACAGCACTGGAGCTGTGGGAGACCGACGCTCAGCGGCGCAGCTAATCTATCATGTTTTCGTAGGCTACGGCACGAATAACGTTTCACAAATTGCTGCGTAGAAATGTCTTAAAATCATTCATGGCTCAGTCTTGCAGATCTTTGGAGCAGCCATGAACCACATGGAGCACCATCAGAGCACGTAGTCTCAATTGTCTGCATTCAACACCACTGAGAACCCCAACAGAAATCTCATGCCACATTGTGCATCCCTCCTGAGTGGCCAAGAAACCAGACGGATAAATCCTATATCAGATGACCCCACCAGGCACAGCCGACAGTGCGTCGTGGCACGCTGGGAGAAGGTGGCAGCAGCGCTGGTAGCGTGCCTCGCCCACAGCGTAGATTCAGCAGATGATTTTTTGTAGGAATTTTGAAGCTTGGCAGTGAGAATATAACTTAAAACAACTTTCATTCTCTCAATTCGGGTGCTGTGAGAGAACGTCGATGAAGGATTCAGACTTACCTTCTTGAGGCCAGTCATGAACTGGGCAAGCCGCCTTCATGGCAGGGCACTATGGTGGGGGCATCCCACCCCGTCTGTGCCTTTTTCTGTCGGAAGGAAACATGACGGTGGCATCGAGGGAGAATGTGGTCACTCATGATGAGGCCAGAATCTTCTTATTGGGGGGGGCCTTGTGGAGCCAGGAATCGCCATACCTACTTGGGGACTGCATGCCGCGCCTCTGCTAAGAGCTGTCGCAGTCGCGCCGCTGGCGGCAGCCCAGTGGTCGTACGTGCCGCCATGATGGGGGGATATACGATATGAGGGTGAGGGTACACAAAGTGGATCAGACTGCCATGCTTCAGCTACTTAATCTGGGAAGCATAGCTTGACACGGTGTGGAGTCAATTGCAACAAGCGGCCAGCTGGCCAGATTCTTGGCTGTCATGATGTGTTTCAGTGTCATCTTGGTGAGGGGTCTGAGTTCTGGATGCTGGAGTCAAGCCAACAAGCTTGGTGCTGAGATGCTGCCGACACTCGAAGAGATGTGAGAAGCTAGTACTTAGCACATGCAGCTCCGTCTGCTGCTGGAATGCTCCTATGGGTATGAGCGTGCTCGTTAGGCAGGGATGCCATACACAGTCGGTCATGGCAGGGTCATAAAGCTTGTGCCAATGGCTCTAGCTGCTATAGATCTTGAATGGTTCTGCATGTCCTGCAAATGCTGCAAACGAGGCTCTTCGCAACAGCCCGTCCCACATGTGCCCCTATGCTAATCGCCAGAGCAAACTGCTCAACCTTTAGTAATCTGATTCTGGGATGCTGCAGGCCTTGGCTGAACTTTGGCTGAATGGCTGAACTCGTGCTTTGGCATCAAGTGCCCCGCGGCGAAGGTGAAGGATTTGGTGAAGGTGTCGGATGGACTTGCAGCCTGAGATGTTGCAGCTAGATGGCAGATCCACATATAGCTTTTTGCACAGCTTGGACCGGCTCGGAGCTGCAACCCCAAACAAGCCACATGCAGTCATATGCATGACAGTTTAAGGCTTCTGAATGTCGCCTAAAAGCTCCGTCTTGTCCACGGCTGACTTCGGTGACGGTGATGGCTTCAGCGGTGGAGAGTTGGGCGTATCCTGTGCGCATGCTGTGACTCGATTTCTTCAGCTCTATTCAACCTGCTTCTTCCTGAGTGCATCTCCCATGAATCTGGGTCTGATCACCGCGTCATTCTATGAACATGGCAGGGCTCGGCTGGTAATTACTGCGGTTTAACATGGTTTAAAACTTCGATGCTTCAAGCATTGATGATGCCATCATTGATGTGTGATCTGACCGTTCCTATCGTTCCACCAAATACCACTGGAAGAGTATGCCTGCTAAGCTCGTGCGAATCCTCCTGCATCCAAGAGAACAAAAAATCCAGCCCCTTCAAACC
The DNA here is from genome assembly GCA_905231905.1 of Symbiodinium pilosum. Lineage (NCBI taxonomy): Eukaryota > Dinophyceae > Suessiales > Symbiodiniaceae > Symbiodinium > Symbiodinium pilosum. The sequence goes on from CAJNIZ010042844.1 coordinate 37,684, forward strand.
CTGGCACCACTCACTCCATGTCCTTCTCCATGAACATCACCTGAGATCAACTTTGTGTTTGCAGGCGTTGAAGTACCAACGGGCATCTTCGCCAGGGCACATGTTTTATTTCATTCCTCTTCGCAACGCGACATTGGAAACGACATGAATGAGAAGGCTGTTTTCGATGCTGTCTGTAGAGCCCCTGCCTATCCTTCATTACCACAGTTTCCAGCTAGACAGATGACTATCAGTTGTTGCTAGCTAGCAATAGATGAAACGTTGAAAGGAGAGTGCCAACCTGATCCAGACTAGTATAATCAGGCATCGCTACAAGAATCTGAGAAAGCAGATTCTGGTAAGCGCGGTGTTGATGGCCAGCACACGTGGCTTCCAAAGCGGTGCCTTGTTCCCTGACCATAGCAGCCTAATCGGTCAACTCCCAATTGCTTTCCTCTCACTTGACCTTGCACCATATATGATTTCAGGCGGCCATCTTCTGCTGCCTCGCTGATCCTGGTTCCAAAATTTCGACCGCAGCTGCCTACAACCTAGGTAACCTAGGCCTTTCCCCTGAGCGGTCGCGCCGGCATCATGCCAATCAGCACGAAGAGAAAGCCAATTGCAGCCAGACCGACCTGGCCCAGGACTCAATAGGTTTTCTGATGATAGCATGCTCTCCCATCTTGCTCTTGTCCTTGGTCTTCAACTGCAGACTAACAGTGCATTGGATTGCCTGTTCTTCATCTACCGGCTCAGCCAAGACAGTCGGACTCAAATCTCACATTTACAAACTGCTGGCCACAAACAGAAACCATTTGCCTGGCTGAACCCCTGACAACCAGCCTCTCGAGGCGGAGTCGCATTGACCTGGACCAGGGCCAACATCCTGTGAAACTCTGCAGCATATCACGGGCTTGCTTGTTCAGGGTCTGAAGGCATATCGGCTTATAGCCAATGATCCCTGGACGGCCATGTCTCGGGCTTATAGTACGTTGACATCCCAAGTGGTACAGTGGAGCAAAGTTGGTCAAGACCTGGAACCATCACTGGAACTCACGCTTAAGTTCCAGCCAACTTGAAACGAGAGCTGTACGGGTTTATTCAAGCCTCCAACCACGTATCACCACGAACCATGCCCCTGCTCCTGTCTTGGCCCCTAAAACACCTGCATAACCGCGCCAAAAAGAGTCACGTGTGTGAGGCATCTTAGCACGACTGGGCGAGGAATACTGTAAGCTTGCTTACTCAGGTCTGGGCTCCCATGTACTTGCCGTAGACCTCAGCATCCGAGGATTCTTTGTTTTCTGAGTGCTGCATGGGCTTGATGGCTTCCTCATTGCGGACAGTCTGAACTGGGCACACTTCCCTTTATGGTCCTGCGACTCGATCATCGCCTCAGCTGCCTGCATCCGCCTGCTTCATATTCGCGGCATCCCTTCAAAACGAGACAACAAGAATGCTATGTGCATGCTGGGCGCCCCGATCACAAACGTGATGCCCAAGTTCGTGAACTCGTGGACCTGCAGGCTTGGAGAACATTCCTACAAGTCCATGTCGTGTTTCCTGTTAACCGATCGTTTTACACTGCCGCACTAGCTTAGCTCGCAGACTATAGGAGTCCAAGGGCATGCCAACCTGACAAAGCTGGGCCGCGAGCTGTGTAGTAATTGCCAAGTCCACAAGCCTGGGAATCATGAGCACTGGTGACGTCTGGGCTTCAGCATGGGCCCCTTTCAAACATGTGCAGCTGGACAGCCAACCCAGAGTCTTGCATGCCTGAAAATTTCTTATAAGGGCATTAAAGATTTTCAAGAGGCCACGGCCACCCCCGCAATTTTCCCGCCAGGAGCTAGAACTATCTCATCGATGGGTGCCTTCACGGAGAAGGTGGCGACTATGTTGCCAATCCTGGGCTTGCAGGATCTTTCTGAAACAAGGTCCTGCATCTTCAGAAACTCGCTTGGGCTACATGCCTGCCAGCGACCTTGCCGGAGGTTGCTGCGCATCAAACGAGAAAATGCGGGGTCTGCAAGTACATCTTGGGGGAAGGTCGAAAGGAATTGCTTCCCAGTGCAAAGAAAGCGTTCATTTGACCACGCCGCGATAACATTCGGACTTGTAGCGGCAACTAAAGCAGGGGGCTGCTCCAACTCTTTGCCCATGACGCGCTCATTAAGCCCAGGTGCACGAAAAGCATGCCTGAGATTAGGCCCTCCGGTGCCACGTAGAAGCCCGAGCCTCAGGCTAGTAGCTGCACCGCTTAAAATTCAGCGGAGGCCGGTTTGGACCTCTGGATCTGATCCAGCGGAACCCCATCAGTACGAGCCCATGACATGAGAGAGAGTGCACACACACACACACACACACCTCAAGGCCACATCAATTGCAGGGTGAATACCAACCTTGGCACGGATCTGGCAAGGAGCCCAGGGCTAAATCCCACACCTGAATCTCCGAACACCAGACCCCATAATCATGGCACAAGTCAAAAACCCAGGATCCTGGATCAACATTCGCTCCGGTCAAAGTGTAACAAGGCTCTTCATCAGAAAATCTGGCAAGCCCACCCTGAGTCTGCACACCTGATCCCAGTGAAACATCAAACCTCAACGCATAGGTGCCCAACCCAAATCCCTGCTTTGATGGCAAGGCATTAAGTTTCTGGCGGCATGGCTTGGCGTTGAAGATTGTCAGGCGTTTCAACTACCAACTGCACCGGGAATCTATACATTCCAGATATTGCCTGGACAACTTGCCTTGCTAGATCTGACACGCCTCACCTGCTTCAACAGCAACATGTCAAAAAGAAATGTGCTACAAAACCAGTCCGCCTTCGCCACACCAAGAATACCTAAACCCTCACGCTACCCACCAGTCAGGAACAACAATGCTGCTGGGCTAAGTGCTCCGGAAGTCGTCGGACCAAGCCTGGGCAGCAGAGCTTCAATAGCAAGGGCATTATTCTGCCCTCTGATAGGTCCGCATCATCACCGTAGCAGTAGTAGTAGGAGCTACTCACCATGTTCCCCAGAAGCCCCTGGCTTTAATCATTGAATAGCGCGCGTACGGCTCCGAGTCCCCAGTATGCCAGCTGCCTTTTTGGAAGCACACATGCTGCTTGCAGTCCCAAGTTGCGTTCCGAACGACGGCGCACATCAGGCCCGCGAGCCTGGGTATCACAACGTGGCTCACGGGGAAAGCCGATTAGAGCTGGCTGTGTGCCAGCCGCCGACCTCCCTGCTTAAAACCGCAGACCTTCCACAAGCCTGAGGCATGCATTCTTGCTGCAGAAACTGACCCGAGGCACGCTCACTGTTCAGACCTTCTTCCAAACGAGAGCACAAATGAGAGGCAGGCATGATCCCACTGCACCTGGGTGACGGGAATGCTTCCGCAGAAGAGCGCGCATCCAATGCTTCCCACATGCGCTGTGTCTTTCTCACAAGGGTAGTTTCCCAACTGAGTTCTCTTGCATCGCAGAATGCAGGGATGCCACAAGCTGATAAGGGTTCTCAACGATGCCCATGCTTTTAAAGAAGTGTCCTCAGCATCGCTTAAAAAATGAGGAGCGCCAAAGCACATCACACAACTCAAACATGGCGGTCCTTACGAAAGGCCCCCAACTGCCAAATAGACAGTCTGGAGGATTACTCGAAGTGTTCGCAGAGGCACTGGTACCATTGGAAGACAAGGCCGTCATGGATGTTGTACTTCTTCGCCTCAGTCTTCTAGGTTCATGGTGGCTTCCAACTACGATCGATTCCAAGAAGCTTACTCTTGCTAAGGGCACGCTGTACTCTTGGGGGAAAGGGCTCTCTCTCTCTCCCTCCCTCATAGGGCCGGCCATTAGGCTTTGCAAACAGCCCTTGCATCAGTCCACCACAATGTAAGCTGAGCCTGCTGCTTCGCAATGTACAATTCTCAAAAACTAGGGTGCCCTCTTACTCCCGAAGTTCTCGTATGCCAAACTCATCAGCCTTCTTAAGGAGGCGTCTTGTTCTTTTCCAAACCTTCATGTGTGCTTAAAGAGAATTCGACGGACTATTCTCTGGGGCACGTGCCGGCACGAAGTATGAACCTTGCAGCTTGCTGCTGGTTAATTAGCAGGGAATGGAAAATTGAGGCTACTATTCTATTCAGGGTTTAAGGTTTCAGGCCTGTGCGAACTCTTAGTTGGCTGATGGCGTGGCGTGCATAGAAGGCTTTACGACTTGAGGGTTTAGGGCAGAGAATGGAGGAATGGATCCCATGTGGTAGTCTCTATACTCAAGGGGGAATATACAATTTCAAGCAGTGCGGCAGTGCCCATTTTCTCTTGCATTCCGTCATTCGCTACTAAACGCCAGGAAGTGGTAGGATAGCCACAGCCATGCTTTTGTTTGTCTCTCAACCCCAAGAAGATCAGGCGCACAGAATGAGGCGAATTTGAATGAACCTCTGGGTCAGGACTCTGCATAATGATGTGAAACAACTTCCAAGCTGGAATGTACAAAAAAACCCATAAGCAACAGAATAAAAACACGTCTGTAATACAAAGTGGCCCTTTACTTTCTGCCAGAAAAACCAGAAATACCCTCCATACATAATCACACACAGGCTCGAATCCCTCCATGATCTCCTAAGAGGAGCAGCCAAGGCACCATAGAGCAATGCCTTGGTAATTCAATCGGACACGGTCCGATGTCATGACAGGATGCACTTGTCAACTTCCACGTTTTGGTATGCGTACTGCAGTTGCTGCCTGCTGCCATTGTTGTTCTAGTCTCTTTGCCAGCCTTCTTCATGTGACTTTGGGGCTGGAAGCCAGCAACAACTCTCGCTTCCGTGATGGGCTCTGGATTCTCCCCGACTGGGTCCAAGCTAGACCTGATAGGAACTTTTCCTTTGCATGCCTGACTTATCAATCCGAGTCCAAGTCCTCCCTTGAGGCGCGCTTGGCGGCGAGAATCGTTCTGAAGTGGGGGCCTGGTGGTCATATCTGGGTGAGTAATAAGAGGCTTCAGACACTCCACACCTGTGGGAGGCCAAAACACCTAATGTGACTGTGAGCTGCCAACACCAGGACCGTAGAAAACCAGCAGACAGCGGTGATCCACCATGACAATGACTACCACGGCTACAGCATTGCCGATCCAAATTTGACGTGAATTACACAAGGAACCCCAGAAAAAGCGTCTCTTCAGACTCCCATGTTTTCTGTATGGGAGGTTCTTACCTAAACGGCCGCAACACGAGTCCGTATGGAGAGAACCGTTCCCCAAAGACACCAAATGCTGCAATCTTGGCCGAGGGGCCGAAGCCAGGACCGCCAAGAAGCCAGCAGCTTGCATGGCGCTGAGCCACTCTGGATGACAGATGCCTGAAACTCCTGAAACATAGCTGTCCTTCTGACCCCGGCCGAAACTATCCATTTAGTCAGATGGCTGTGGAGACAAAAGGCTTCAAAGTGGCACATGACATGGGCTGCCCTTTACCTGCATCCTTTTCCTCAGGCTGACCGAAACTTCTGAAACCAAACCGTCTAACTGCGCGCCTACTTGGGCAGCAAACCCACAAAAAAATCGAGATTCTGATGAAAGGGCTTATGGGTTATCTTTGAGGCGCTCGCACCCCTCAATTTCTCAGCTCGTTGGAGCCAAGGAAGTCGAGGTGATCCACATGGCTCAACTCAGAATCAAAATTCCACTCCAAGCATTCGAGCAGCTGTCACACCCAAGATCCTGCTGTGATAACCTGCCCTGGCTGCTACTGCGGCCAGTTGGGTGTCGCTGCAACCAGAACTATTCATCCCTCAAACAGATCGCTTCCCAGCCACCTGTCTCATGGAACATGTGAGCTACAGTCTAAAGTCCTAGTATCCCCCCTAATAACCCCTATATAATCGTCCCCTATATATAATCCCTTATAAAACCCCTTTAAGGAGAGGAGCTCGGATGCCGAAAAAGCTGGAAAGGCAGGCCGGGGTCAAGGCTTGCGCCGTTCGGGTCACGCAACAATCCCAACAAACTGTTTTGTCGTGCATGTTGCATCGATTGGTCTTGCATCGGAATTCTATGGACAAGCTGATCTCCGCAAAGCTTCTTGATGCAAGCGCAGTCTCAAGAGATGCGTGGCAAGTTTGTTCTGAGTTTTATCCCGAATCCCGTTCACAGAGATCTGCCCTTGGACACTACCATGCATAAAAACATGTTTTTTCTGCTAGGGTTGGCTGCCTTCTTGGCAGCACCTCGAGTGATCCTTCGGCCACCTGAGCTTCCTACCTTGGACCTCCTGGACCAAAGTCAGGTACTGAACTTGCTGCGTTCAGAAAAGCTTGAGGTACAGGCTCGCAGCTCTGCTCAGAGAAGCTGGTACATGAGACGGTTTTGCAGCAACACCGACCTGGGGTCAAGAATTGTTTGGAAGCCGGACGGGCTTGGCGAACTGCTGATTCATTCATGTTTCGGTTTGGCGGTTAGCTTCTGTTCAAATGTGTGCGGTGCGATGGGGCAACGAAGAGCCCGTCCCGGTGCGTGGGCAACGAAGAGACGAAGAGCCCGTCCCCTCTGCTCAGGTATCTGCACATAGGCCAGATGCTTGTATGTTGCAAGAGCATTAGATCTGTGTATCTGCTAGATCTCTGTGCCAGTTCATAGTGTCCCATTGGCAGGCATGCTTGTAAGATGCAGGGCAGTTGGGTCCACAGAGCTCATGCGCAGCTCTAGTTTATTTATCGCATCAGAATGGGCAATCAATTATGTACGCACCTTGGATTCCAGAGAGCTAAGAAACCTTGGCGAGAACATTTAAGCTTCTGCTGCATACCTGGTCTCTCAATCCCAGTCCTAAGAGGCACACTTCAACAAGCCCTTCCGGACTGTTGTGAGGTGCAGATGAGCTAAGCAGTGACCGCTAGGAAACCAGGCATGAATCCAGAATCCACTGGGCCCTGTCAGCCCCTGTGATGTCTTCGCTGTACCGTGATCTGGCTGGTGGTGCAGGTGGTGACTTTACCAGTACCTTTGCAGGAAGTTAACGTTTCATGACCTTAGGCAGCCAAAAGCAATCGAACAGTAAAATGCAGGTTCCAACGTTTTGCGGTCATGCAGGACTGGCACTCCATCAAATGTATCTTGCTGGGAATTCCTGAGGAGCTTGGCTTCTAGGCAGGCACGGTCTCAACTTGGCAGACTAATTTGGTTGCATTAGTGACTACATAGTATATAGCTATGTTCCTCAGCCGACGAAATCGGGCATCTCAATGGGTCTGCTTTGCAGCAAAGACACAGTGACTGATCCAACCAGTGACGCTCCCGCACATAGTCCGAGCACTAGATCAATAAAAGGTACCATATTTAAAGACAGTTTTTTTGGGTGGAATTAGCCGCCCAAGACTAGCTACAATTAGGTGGCTTTTCGTATGAGGAAAAGGGACCACATTTAAAGAAACTTTTCGAGGAACCCATTTTGATGGTAGAGTTAAGCAATAGTTTAAAGTACAGTCACTGCAAAAAGGCTGGCAGCTGCTGTTCAATCTCGAGAGTACATTGGTAGAAACTAATTCTGCAAGAGCCTGCTGCTACTTTAAGCTCCAACTCCATTAGTCTTTGCTTGTGCTTACTGCTTTCTAAATCTTGAAACCAAGGGTTTTCTGAAAATCCAGGCCCTTCAGAAAACTATAGTTTCTTATATGCCCGCTTACTTAAAACCACAATTGTTCATTCCTTCCTAGGCTACCTACCCCTTACCAAGGCTGCCCTACAGCAGCCCGAACCAGAATTGGAAAAGGGACCACATTAGTAGAAACTAATTCTGAAGAGCCTGCTGCTGCTTTAAGCTCCAACTCTCCATTAGTCTTTGCTTCTGCTTACCGTTTTCTAAATCGTTCAACCAAGGATTTTCAAGAAATCGAGGCCCTTCAGAAAGCTATAGTTTCTTATATGCCGCTTACTTAAAACCAAAAGTTGTTATTCCTTCCTAGGCTACCCCTTACCAAGGCTGCCCTACAGCAGCCTGAACCAGAATTGGAAAAGGGACGACATTACTTGAAACTGCTTCTGCGAAGCCTGCTGGTATTTAACATTCCTTAAAACCACCAACTGTAATTGAATAAAAATTCGCTAGAAACCAGTTTGAAATCAAATTATACTTTCTTTCAAAATGAATTGAAACCAAATTGAATTCCATTTAAATTCAAATTCAAAATGAATTCAACCCAAATCAATTTCCATCAAAAAACAATTGAAATCGAACAATTGAAATCGAATTAAATTCCATTTGAAATCGAATTTAATTCCATTTGAAATCAACTGAAATCGAATTAAATTCTATTTGAAATCAATTGAAATCAAATTAAATTCCATTTAATAACAATTGAAATCGAATTAAATTCCATTTGAAATCAATTCCTATCCTTTTTTTAGAGTTCCAAGAGCCCCAATGACCGAAGAATGCCTTCTTCTGAATTTTTAATAGAGTTTCAATTTCAATATATTCATATTCAGCTTGTACTAGAGCTCCAAGAGCCCAAGGATTTTTAATAGAGATTCAATTCATTCCTATTCAGTCTGTACTAGAGCTCCAAGAGCCCCAAGGATTTCTAATGGAGTTTCAATACATTCCTATTGAATTTGTATTAGAGCCCCAAGAGCCCCAAGGACTTTTAATAGAGATTCAATTCATTCCTTCAGTCTGCACTAGAGCTCCAAGAGCCACAAGGATTTTAAATAGAAATTCAATTCATTCCTATTCAGTTTGTACTGGAGCTCCAAGAGCCACAAGGATTTTTAACAGAGATTCAATTCATTCCTATTCAGTTTGTACTAGAGCTCCAAGAGCCCCAAGGATTTTTAATGGAGTTTCAATACATTCCCATTAAATTTGTATTAGAGCTTCAAGAGCCCCAAGGATTTTTAATTGAGATTCAATTGATTTTTAATTGAGATTCAATTCGTTCCTATTCAGTCTGTACTAGAGCTCCAAGAGCCCCAAGGATTTTTAATAGAGATTCAATTCATTCCTATTCAGTCTGTACTAGAGCTCCAAGAGCCCCAAGGATTTTTAATGGAGTTTCAATACATTCCTATTGAAGTTGTATTATAGCTCCAAGAGCCCCAAGGATTTTTTAGTAGAGATTTCAGTGCATGCCTTTTCACTTTGTACTAGAGCTCCAAAAGCACCAATCATTCTTTTAATCAGGCGCCCTCCATTTCTTATTCCGGCGGGGCGGGCGGCCCCCCCAAAATTAGTCAAGTGCTAGGATTAGGACAGTCCGGCAAGGTGATCCAGGTTCTAAGCGTCACTGGCTCTCAGTCGTGGGCGCGAAACACGCCGTGCGACATGTAGGAAGCTTCGTCAGCACATTGTGGAAACAAAGATGTGCTTGCAGCATAATGCTGCGACAAAGCTGAGCTGCTGCCTAGCAGAACGCATGGCAGCGTGACAAGATGAATAAAAAGTTACCTCCTTCCATGAAGAGGCGAGGTCGTTTGCAGGACAACTCTGGGCTTCACGTGGGTCAGGGATACTTCAGGCCGACCGGAGGACTATCTGCGCAACTTCTGGAGTGTGGAGCTTGGTATGCGTCTCAGGTAGCTCAGAATTGCAGCATGGTGCCAACAAGTGCAAAAAGACAACCCGCCCCCTTCGATTCGACTATTGAACAAGCTAAGCCCCTCCGTCAAAAGATCCATTGCGCACTAGAACCAGGAGTTCTCAAATCATCTTGCGGCTGCTTGTGTCACATCGCAAGTAGGGCCCCTGCGGAGCGACTGCAACATTCATATTTAGCCTCTTATGTTCAGAAGGTTTCTACTAGTCGGTTGAAAGCGAACCGCCCTGCATGTGCCGAAATTTCTCCATATTTCTGACTTTCTTATTGCTACTTGTATTCCCGATAGCAAGTTTAAAGCATCTCTGGACGAAGGCATGTGGGTAACATTACGACTGTGAGGAGCTTTCCGAATGTTCAAGACTTGATTCAAGACCCTAAAGGGGTAGGCTGCTGGGGGGTAGATAGCCATTTAACATTCCCTCCAGTGACCTAAAGTCACCTACGCTTGGTGCCTAGCATGATGGCGCTTCGCAGAGGATCTGGGTCGGTCCACTGGTCCACAGCTATTCATCAAGATTCCCCGATTACTAACGTTACACTGATTACTGCCTAATTGTGGAGTCTTCTATCTGCTTTGTGAAAGCAGCTACTACAGACCTGAAGCTTGAGAGACCCAGAGTCTTGTAGCCAAAGGGTGTCAAAAGCAAAGCTATTGTTTGGTTGGAACTGGCCGCAGAAAGGAGTTTGCCCCAAGCGGGAAGTATGCGAACATGTCCAAACATGTCCGAGCGATAGTGTACAAAATTGCAAGTCTCACAAGTCAGACTGCTAGCAATCTGAGGAGTGGACCGTCTAACGCACAGGCAATTTGGTTTTGGTCTTCATTCGGAGGTTGTGAATTGTTGTCCAGTGAGCCAGCCGCTCCTGGCTGTGCAAGTGTCTCGCATTCAAAAATGCCCTGGACCCCTATAATAATTCTGAGGAGCCGGGGCGTCCTCCTCAATGAGCAACATGCTGTCGGTAATTACAGACCCTGCCCCTTGTAGTAGAAGACCCCCAAAACGAAAACACAGCAAAACGCCCTGGCAAGCACTGTCGCGCTCAGCACGTCGAAGCAACATCCGTCTCGGTCTCCGTCTCTCTCTTTCTTTCTTTCTTTCTTTCAGGGCTGTACGCTCCTCAGAGGAGAGTGCGGAGGCAACGCCTCCAGCCCGCTGTTTGTCTTTCTCTCTCTCTCTCTCTCTCTCTCTCTCTCTCTCTCGCCGAGTGTGGATGAGGATATTTCCTACTCCCACCATAGGGAGGAGGGTGTCCTCTGTCTTTGCCGCATTCTTTCGCATCGGTTCACCTGCGGATCAACAATGAGACTAGCATTTTGTTGCCTTGATACCTGAAAATACATCTTGACAGTAGATATAATGAACACCACCTGCTTCAAGCTGGCTGCTGCTGAGTTGTGGTTGCAGCATTCAGGGAATGTCGCTCTTGCTGCTAGCCCAAGATGAGGGGAGCGAGAATTCAACACATGGTACAAACATTCTGTAGACTCTTTTTGTCTCTCGCTGCCTCCCAGTGGAGGGCATTCCAATTAGATCAAAGAGCAGCGCACCCAGAGGCTGTTGTAACCGCAAACCTGCGCTGAGAGCCAAGTCACCCTTGACACCCTTGACCGCCGCCAAAACTGCCGATGCGACAGCGAGGTTAGAGGCATTCCTCAGCTGTATGCTAAGCCAAACAACAAACCCTGAAGAAAGTGCATGGTGGTAAAGCAAGCACAGAAGCCCTAACCAGCTAGGTCTTTCTACATGCGTGAGGTCACTACACTTCGCGCCGGGCGTCTGGCACTCGGAGAGATTGTAACCAACATCTCGTGCGAGCGTAACATTGAGCCGACTGCAGGCAGCTGAGAGTTCTCTGGCAGTATACTTCTTCAAGAACGACCTGCAGGCAGCTGCTGGAACTTCGTTTGCATTTACACCTGCCTCTCAGGCGCAGAGTTTTGGGAGGCTTGCGATGTGCGGCAAAGGAAGCCCAAAAAGGATTAACAAAGCCTGCCACCCACATGTACAAGCCTGGGCCAAGCAAAATACCTGGCCCAGCTCAAGTTGAAGCATTGGACCAGCAAAGCCGGTGTCTGAGAAGCATGCATTCCAACCATGGCACTAGCATGTGAGCAACCTAGTCAAGACTCTTCCGATACATTTTCAAGCCAACTAAAAACTCTGCGAAATCGGTATAAATGAGCACGGGTTCCCTGAAAGCTCTCGGAAACCGCATGCCAGGCCAATCCAACAAAAGAGTTCATAAACTACTGCTTGAATCGCTGCGGAATGAAACCAACATAAACCAGCTTTCAAGTTTTCCGAGAATTTGTAACACCAGCCTATTAGGAACTTAGCTAACCAGCCTAAACATAAGACATCTTTGAACATGATCACGAGTCGCCGCAGCCTGTTGCGCAAGGCAGACACCTCTTCTGCACGTGTCAGAGCCTCCGGGACAGCGACAGGGGCCGCTGGAGGCCAAGAAAACACAAAAGCACGAGTATCCTGGGCAAAGGACGGGGTTCAAGGTGCAAAGGACGCCATACCATGTGGACAGAGCATTTGGCAACACTTCCAAAGTCTTTAGATTGCCAAGTTCAAGCTGTCCTGTTTACCAACATCATACCTCTGCTGCTGGGCTCCCTTTGCATGGGGAAAGAAGGCTAAAGAGGGTGTTCGGCCTACATCTGAAAAACCTGCTGGTACGAAATGTGGTATTGATGTGCAGTTATAAGATGAGATAAGGGACAGGAAGGATTCGCGTAAGCATGAACCAAGAATGTCGGGCCAAGAAAAGTATACTATAGTCAGTATCGTGTAGTATCGTATAGAGTCTAGTAGAGTATATATATACATGTATATATAGTCTAGGTCGGGAACCCCGGTATGTCCTGGGCTCTAGATTTTTATGATGTTGAGACAAAGAGTTAGTCATGGAAGGCATGCACACATCCTGAACGACATCTAATTGGAATTGAAGGTTTCCTTTATTTCCTTGGTTCAGTTTGTTTTGTAAGGAACTTATAAAAACTTAGAGGAAAATTGATTTAGGGATCTCCTCGGGTTTGACACGCGTATACATTAAACGGAACTGGTTGCTTTCATAACCAAAAGAAAAAGGACGCCCTTCTAAGTGTGGCAATACATACCGCCCACATAGTGACGAAAAACTTCAGGCCAGTGTGCATTTCGTTTTTGCTGATTCTTGGAGGGGCGGGCGGAAAATCACAGGGACAGGTGTCACTGCGATCACATGGAGTTTGCAGAAAGAAGATGGTTCGTAAACCTTTCCTCCTCATCTAGATCCATAAAGCTTATCCAGATGGAAGGTTTAGGACCAGGCTTTGCGGGCAGCTAGTTTGGTTTTTACGCAGTCCCATGGCAATTCTCTCAGGATTATGCAGGGGCTGGACGATGTGACTCACTACATTTGTCGTTGGCCTTAGTCCCTTTATCGCGGTATAGACAGCACGTTTCCACAAATCAAGTTCATGCCCACAAAACATGCATTGTCCTCTTTACATAGGCTCTGCCAGAAGGACACACGCACAAGCCAGACATGCTCCCAAACGACAAATCTTGTCACCCTATCGGGCGCCCTGCCTGGCCGTGATCCTTTGCGGGGTCAACGGGGATCAACGCCTCAGTTTTTTCTTCATCATATCAACTTGGACAAAAAACTATCCACATGTGGTGTTAAGGGGTCTGAAGTTCTGAAGGCTTTCCCCCATCGTTTGTTTATGGCATGTGGTTGCGCGAAGAAATCGCAAGTCGCGAGGGCTCAGGCTCCTCTGTGGCTTTTGTAGACAGCATCACCTGTATCTTCGGCCCGCATGCCATGCAATGCTGGACAGGGCTAGTCCTGCGAGCAGCGAATGGCAAAGTCGTCACCATTTGATTGCTAAAGAGGCACGACTTTGGAGCCCTCTCTAAAATCAGTCGGGAGGCTTCCTTGTGCGGCATCGCCATACCTGAGACCGGAAAGGCCAGACCCCAGACAGCTTTGAGGGGCTGCCTGCCAGACTCCCCTGACGCAGACCGGAGCCGCTTCCTCATCCTCTTCTGGAGCTGAGATTTCACTCTGCTTGAGCTGCGCAGTTCGATCTCCAAAAGCAAAACAGGCACGCCGTCATAGCTGCCAAGTGACCGAGTACTGTCGCCATCCGTTGCATGGCCTCCTGCCAAGGAGTTTGGTTTAGATGTGGGCCGTTGCCAGCGAACTGCTTACATCCCGGGGGAATTTGGTGAATTGTGCCTGTGGTGCATTTTTCAACGAAAAGAAGATGGGCGAAAGCATTTCTGCGTCCACAAAGGATACAGCAAGCTAGGGGCCGTAGCAGCGGTGAATGCAACTGGCGGCTTGAGGTCGTACACAGTCCCTAGGATGACTTGCGCTCCGAACTCAACACCGCTCACGGAATGCATGACATTTCGTAAAATGGGCACGTTTGTGTTTACAGCATGTCGCAGTAATTTTTGGCGCCCGTGGCCTATGCACTCATGAACTGGGTTGGGATGCGTTTTCCTTCAGGGCAATTGCTGAAGCATCCTTGGCTGAGCACCCCCACGCGATTGACACTGCTCTGTGCTCTCTAACGGCTTTCACCCTTGGCGGGAAGCCCTGCAACTGTTGCAAGCCGTCACTTATCCCGACAACAGTACATCAAACATGAATCCAAAAAAACCCAATCGCAGATTGGCTTACCAAACCCCACAACCAACAGGGCACCAAAGGCCATCCTGAGGACGGAGGACGAGATCCTCAAATTGGAGAATCAGGGCTGCCTGCAGTTGCAGCTTGTTGTTTGTGGGACTTGGGCAAGACTGGAGGGACTGAGTTTTCAGGATTCACAGCTTATAATTCAGGTTATCCTTTATGATCGTTTGCTTCAGAAGGTGCAGCCCTCAAACGGGGACGTCCCCCAAAGCCATGCGATCCGAAAAGCAGTTTCAAAATCCCACTCCGCTTGGAACTGAAACACCTAGGAATCAGGGCATCTTGCATCAAGCAGGTAGGGGCAACTAGTAGACAGGCATCCTTGAGAGATTGGAAAGTTCTAGCACAACACTTAGGAGACCTAGTTGACCGAACCTGGCCTTGAAGCCAGCTTGCTTCTGCAGCTGCACATACCCACTTGTGTGGCTATTCCATACCTCATGGAGTCGCTGGAGACTTCGTGGACTTGTTGGTCTTCTTTAGTGAGAACCCAAACGATGGACTCCATTTCTTAGAAGCGCACAGTGACCCAGAAAGACCATGGAACTGTGGGCCTACTTGGGGCAAAGCATCATGCAAGAGTTCTAGTAAAAGTGCCTGCCTAGCCAGAGGAGGGCGGCCACACAAGCAACACATGTCATTCATCTATGCATGGAAAGGAGCAATGGGCCGAGCAATTACGTACACGTCCTGAAATATTGGACCACCCAAGGTCGGCTTATGACTTTACGAGGCAGTGTTCCGATATCAGAGGTCATCCTGCGGATCTTCAAGAACTTCGCACTACACATAAGACAGGCAACGCTTTCATGAAGCCATTGCAACGGTTTTCCCATCACATGGTTAGAAGTTAGAATCATACTTTCATACTCGTCGTCTTCGTGCATGCAGTATATCGGATATGTAAAATTGATAGCTACGCATGCGAAAACATACGCAGTGTGAAGGCCGGCCTCGGGCAGAGACGTAAAATTGCCCCCGACGATGCCGCTCCCGCCCCTGTAGCCAGTCTCGTCCCCTGCGATCTTGACGGCTTTGGCCAGGGCACTAGCCCAGGCTTAACAGTTTGTGCTAAAGTCTAAGTAGGACACTACACATAACATTAGAGCCGCGCAGCAGTAGGAAACGACTCTTCCGGTTTGGAGCCACTGTTTCTTGAAGTGCATATGAGTCGTGTCTGACTAGAAACAAGCCCAAGGTACCTGCAGCTTAGTGGCTTTTTGAATCAAGCCCTAATTGCTCTGTCTGCAAAGTGTCTGCGGCAATCATCGGTTGCACTACTGTAGTATATCCACCTTTCTAGAATTTTCTACTGTGTCTGTTGCAGATGACTTGTGGAGGCTGTCGTAGTGGCATCTTACGAGACTCGAGTCCAACAACAGCCTGAATGTATTCAATCTAGAGCTGCATCTGTCGCCATTCTCGTGAACTGTCCGCTGGTGTTTTTGCATGAGTCGGTTACGCGGCCCCTTTCTCTCTTCCACCCCAACTGCAGACATCAAGCAATGAACCACTTGGCTGTCTGCTGATGAGCACTAGCAAGCTAATTCTGTGTTACTCAATCTGCTTGCTTTCTTGGAGCCATGCCTTTAAAAGAGCACGGCTGCGTCAGCCATGCCGTTGACTCGTGGCAGTCCGAAATGACACCCCTTGGGCATCGCTTGTTTCTGACCTGGGTTGAGGGATGCCAGTACTAGTAACGTAGGTTCATTTGATGCTCTCATCGTTCTGATGTGGTTCCAGTTCCTGTTGTTGTTGTTGTGGTGGTGGTGGTTGTTGTTGTTATTATTGTTGCTGTCGCTGTTCTTGTTGTTGTTGTTGTTGCTGCTGCTGCTCTTGCTGCTGCTGTTTCCCAGGTTTACCATGACGGAAAGGATTGCGCACGCATTTCTTCGAAGGTTCAGGAATGGCTTGAAACGCAAGAGTTTTGGCTTGTGGGGTCAATAAGATGATTCTCAGTTCTTTCTTCCAAAGTGGACGAGTGGCGCACTTGTCTAGCAGGTAGGGGGCCTTTTTCCAGCTCCTTAGTAGCAGTGGCAGCTTAGGTCTCCTTCTCAGAAATAACGAAGACCAGGCCAGTGATCCGGTTGACAAATGCCTTAACAAGCATAACCCCAACACGCTAGAGTCTTAGGCCCTTCTTCACACTTCTGTCCCTTGCCTTCGGCCTGCAAATTTTCCAGCTACCTTGTGGCTTTTGCCTTAGGAGTGTTCTAGTTTCAGAAAAAACTTCAGCTACACTTGGAAAGTCTAGGCCGTGAAGTTGCATCCATGCAAACAGCAACAACACAAATGACAGATCTAATGGTGTCGCAGTGACGACCAAAATAACACACCCCAGATGACCAGATTGTTTGGGAAACAAACCTGAGCATTCTAGCCTGACATGCGTCACAGAAGGACAATTCTGTCCTACAGGACTGCTTGCGTACCCTCATGCAAGCCACCTCTGTTCACAACCGCTGTCATAATTGACATGGGCAGATAGCGTTGTTGAAGATGCTCTTGCTCTTCGACTTAATGTGCCAGGGAACTGTAGCTGTGCAAGGGGATCCCGGACCATGGCTATGAAGGTGACCTTGAAAGTCCTGGGTCACAGGCTGGCTGCTGCCCTCGCCTTGCAATCACGTTCTTGCTTGCCTGCCTGCTTACAGCAAGGGATTTCTGGAAAGGACCTGGAAAGGCATTAGCTGACGAATACTTCAAGCTTCAGACTGTTCAAGGGTGGAGAACTACGAAACATGACTCATGACAGGCCTAGGCTTTCGTGTGAAATACCCCGACTTGCAGCCTGGAGCCCACGCGCTGAGAGGCCTAGAAACGTTCGCATCTAGCCAAGTGTAATGACACTTCTTCAAATCAGATAGGGCTGATTGAAAATTAGGGTGGCGTCACCGTGCCCTGGCACGATAGCAACTGAACAACATGAGGCTGCAAGACACCTGCAGGGTGCTTTGAATGTTGAGAGATCATTGACAGATAGACAGACTGAGGTCTCATGCTTGGTCAGCTCTCTCATGAGGACTAGCCCTACCTTAGCCCGACTTTCTTTTGCAGCCGTCTGCCCAGACATCCCTCAAACTGGAGGACAGCAGCTACAGGGAGGGAACCCAAAGATGTGGAGACGTGGAAGGAGTCCAACAGTAACTCTGCACTCTTGCTGCGCTGTGAAGCCACATGTGTTTGTGGCCGAGGCCTGAAGCCCAATCTCGAATAGCAAGCCAGCAACTCGTGGCTCGCACTGCCCAGTGTTCAGTCGTGTTGCTCGCGGAAAAACCACTTCTGGGGGTCCCAATGGCTCCGGCGATGTCCTCTGCAAGCAGATTGACGAGGTGACGAGATGTGGTAAGCCGCCGCCACTACTGCCGCCGCCGCCGCCGCCGCACCGCCACCGCCACCACCCACCGCCGCCGCCACCGCCACC
>CAJNIZ010042845.1:5352-21769 GCA_905231905.1 Symbiodinium pilosum
CTAAACCCTAAACCCCTAAACGGGTGCTAGTTCACAGCAGCCCAGGCAGAGCCAGACTCCTCCAACTCTAGCGAGCTAGCTCTCGCAGCAGCGCCTTCCTCAGGAGGTGTAGGATTTAGGGTTTAGGGATTTAGGGTTTAGGAGTTTAGGGTTTAGGGATTTAGGGGTTTAGGGTTGAGGGGATAGGGTTTAGGGATAAATTTGGGTTTTGGCTTCAGGGCTGAGGATTGAGGTTTGGTGTTTAGGGTTCAGGGATTAGGGTTGCCATGCTGGAGAAGCAGATGGAAAACACAAACATAACAAAACTTCTGGGCTCAGTTGTATGATGACGGTGTATGTGGTTAACCTGTTTTGGGATTTGAGGGGTTGAAGGATGTAGGATTAACAAGCCTGAAAAGTTTACCTGCTCTTGGAGCTTTCCGAAGCCATATTGGGTACCTGTATATCACGTAGTAGAAATTAGTTTGTGTACTGCCTTGGAGATTTCTGAGAGCGTGGGCCTGGTACTTACCTTTATAAGGCCCAAACCCCAAACCCTGACACGAGCTTAAGATGATTTAGACTTCCTTAGTTCTTTCCTACAGATCCCATAGGCGTGCGGCACATGCCCCATGACGTCATTTCCTGACAAGCGAAAGCCAAGGTGCGTAGAACGCGAGGTTATGAGTGTTGTGTCACCTTAGGTACGGCCGGAGCCTAAGAAATTACCAATGTTGTTGTCCTACTTGGGCTACCACATTCCCTACTATAATATAAGCCGCTACATAATATGCAGGTGTCGTTTCACTTTCCATTGTCTTGTCCATTTGATTCTCCATTAATTCGAAGGAAGATGCCTGCATCTTTAAGCCATGCATCCTGATCCTTCGTGACGTTTCTTACGACTGAGGAGCCTACGTCTGCGCAGCACTTGTCACCTTCAAGTACCCCAGAAGCATCGCAGCGCAAGGAGCGCAGGGCTTGTTGTTGAAATGTTTTGACCTCAGGGTTCGGTTTTTCGGGGTGAGGGCTTCGGATTGAGGGAATTGGGTTTACTGCCTAGGGTCTACCTAGACAGCCTTTCACCTTCAGCCCAACCCTTTTTACGAAACTTCAAATCCCCAATATTCCCCAATACTAAGCCCTAAACTCCAATGTCCAAACCCCAACGCCCACCTGGAAAGCCAAGTTACGGATACTTTAACCCCCCCCAAGTGGTAGGATATGGGTGGTTGTCAAAATTATGGTCCCGTTTTGGATCCCTATTATAATACGGCACCTAATATTTAGGGTTCTGGAACGTGGGCGGACAATTGCCACGGCTCCACTTGACATAATATGTCTGCACATAAATCACATGTACACCCGCTGAAGCGATAATCAGCAATGCTGGCATCCATGATTGATTGAACTCCTAGCTCAGCACTTTAGCCTTAGACCCTGAGCGCTTAGCTTGCAACTGGGATCGATCAAGCTTTCCGAGTAGGGTTTGGAGTTTAGGGTGTTCAGGATACTTGTAATGAATTGTAAGGAACCTCTAAGGAGTTTGAGCTTCTTGTAAGTTAGGATGTTGCGGCCCTAGGAGTTTTGCAAGAAGAGCCCTGACACTAGTTTGTCTTCAGATAGGAGAGATAACACATGAAAGTTTTGATCATGGCCCGTTTCGGTTGTAGGAAGGTTTTGATTGTAGACTTCATCCTACGCCTCAACACCACCAATGTTGTGGATCCCTAAGACCCAAACAGCCCAAATCCAAAAGTCCTGCGGCGGCACCTACTGCCAGGTCTCAAACCTTGAGTACCAAGCCTAGGAAAGAGGCAGGGAGCCCAATATCCCGTAACTTAGGACGGGCCCACGCCCGGTAGTAGTGGTGGTGGTAGTAGTAGTAGTAGTAGTAGTAGCAGCAGCAGCAGTAGTGTAATAACTGGAAGTTTTGGGACTGTAACACAACAAGTAAGTATCGGGTGGAGGCCTAACCTAAGGACACACCCTCAAATCATGATAAGACCCCAGTGTCGTTTAAGGTGCGTTCCCGAATAGTATTATTATCAAGGTTAGTAGGAAATGAGGATATGGAACACGGGGCTCGTTATTGTAGATCAAAGAGAGACTACAGCAAGGATCCATTCCTCCGTCCCCGGCCGCAAGAAGGACGCAATATCCACAACGTACCATATAGCCCAGACAAAATTGACCCTTATGAAGCTACTCTAGCCCTATGAAGGTATCCTAGCGTAGGCAAGGTTCCCTAAGCCCTACAGCTTGAACCCTTAACCCTCAACCCTAAACCCCTAAATCCCTAAATCCCTAAACCCCTCAACCCTAAACCCTAAAGCCCTACAACCCTAAAACACTAAAACCCTAAGACCCTAAAACCCTAAAACCTATAAACCCTTAATCCTTGTGGCCCAGACCCGCAGGTTGAGGTGACTGCTGCTGGCGAGGTCGCTGCCAGTCTCATTTGAAAATACTCTGACTCCCAAACCGCTACGTCACTAGTTACCCGGGTTTATGGTTTAGAGTAGGTCACTAAGTACCAGGGTTTAGGGCTTAGGCTTTAGAGTAGGTCACTAGGTACCAGGGTTTAGGGTTTAGGGTGTAGTACCCTGTTTTTTTTCAGGGTTTAGGGTTAAGGTGCCCCAGTAGTACCCTTTTTCCTTTTTTTTAAAAACATTTTTGGGGTCTCCTCATTACAGCTGAACATTAGGGAAGACGGTACCCTTGTTGTTAAGGTGTTGCTGGGCAACCTAGACCACAAAGCGCCCTTCTAAAAGGGTTCTGGCCTGCCTGGGCGCCGTTTGAGTTTGCATGTGTGTTTGAAAGGGTAGATGGAGAGTGTGAGACGGAGGGATTGAGGTTGGTTTCTCTCAATGTTGATTATTTGCGGGGCTAGGGTTTGGGATTTAGGGTAGGGTACATCCGGGGACCCTGATTCTGAAGAACGCGCAGATGTGTCCTATGCTTTCCGGAGCATAGTCTATCTGGGACCTCCTTGAAGCGTATGATGCTACCTCTGATTCAAGAGTGGGGAACTGTCCTAAGGTGGGGCATTACCCAACCTGCAGTATCTTAAGAGCCGACCCTACAGCCCTAAAGCCTGAGCCCCATGTTTCAACCAAGCTGCAGTGCCCTAGACCCTTGAACCCTAAACCCTTCCCCTACACCTTACACCACGTAGGGTACCCTACTCTTAAAACTTAAGCAGGTGGGGCAGATCCAACCTACAGCACCCCAGACCTTGCACCCTAAGCCTTCAAACCCTAAGCTGTATGGTAGTTTCCATTCAAAGGGGGATTATAGACCCCAGACTAACAGAATTCTGGGGAGCCCTGAAGAAGGGACTAAGAAGGGACCTCTAACTTTGGGAATATACTTTAAAACCAAAACCCCTAAACCGCCTAAACTCTTGAATAGGCCATCTTCATAACCCAAACCCTAAACCCCTATAAGATGGACCCCCCACCCAGTAATAATGACTGTAAGGGATAATAGGGATTATGTTAGGGTCCTCTTATATTCTGATTATACCACTATTACAGGGTGGGGGTCCTCCAAACCTATAAGGCTGCGGTACCCCGGCCTCTGCCTGCGCCCGCACTTGCGGCTGCGTCATCTGCAGATCGGCAGCAGTTTTAGGGCTTAGGGTGTATAGTCCCCCTTAAGTAAATAGAATATGGGGTATATGGGGATCTTACTATAATATACCCAAAGCCATATTCTATCTACTTAAGGGGGACTATAAGGTTTAGGGTTTTGTTGGGTCACAGTCAGTTTATGTAGTAGGGCTTACTTGGGAAAAAATCACTTTTGGGCATCCTTTGCGAAAAGGATACAAGAAGGCCTAAGGTTTGGAGTAGGGTTTTGGGTTGAAAGTTCACGGCCCAGGGCCTTGGACCCCACGCAGGGAAGACTGGAAGACCCTCTCGAGTCTGGGGTCTGGGATTTAGGGTTAAGCAGGCTAGGGTTCGGGGATTTGGGGGTTTAGGGTTCAGGAGGTAGGCTTTCTTGTTTGCTTTCGTCCTTCCGCCAGCTAAGACGGAACTCCATACACGCTGTTTTAATGAAAACGACGTGCTCTTTGTAGGCAGCTTGTTTGGGATTCTGGTCTAGTTTCATGGGCTGGTAGGGGCTTTTTGACCAATGGCGTCATGCAGCTAGGTCAGAACGGCTGGTGATTTCGCGTAACCCCCCAAGCAAGCATGGAAGCTGATATGGTCATTGTTAATCCCTTCCCTTAACAGTAACTAACATAACCCTTCAATATACTACCAAGATATAACGGACAACATGTAGTATTCGGTGCTGGGAATGGTTATCAGAATTCCTAGTATTGCTCTTATTACTTCACTACCCTCAAAAACTTGCGCAGCCTTCCCTGCGAGCTGCGATCCTCCCTAAAAGTTCAGGGTATAAGCTAGCTGAGGGTTGTAAGGCTCGGCCACAAATCGACTTGATGGACTAACGCCGTCGACCCTAGAAGACGACTGTCAGGCCTAGTGTAGAAACCTGAAAAATACCAGTATTATCCCTATGTAGTCCCCATACAAGTATAGGCAATATAGGCTATAGCGCAAAACCCTATGTGATTGAAAAGTCTCCTACAGCCAGTATGCCTTGAAAAAATAAGTAGGAAGTCTGGACATCAGAGTCCCAGTCGAAATGTATTCCTTTAGGGTTTAGGGTTTAGGGGTATTCCTGGAATTTTCGCTGCCCCACCCCAAAGGATCCAGGGCTTTGAGAAGCCTCGAACCCTGAACCCGTGAACCCTGAGCCCAAAACCCTTTGCTTATACGGTCTAAAGCACCTCAGCAAACCCTAAACCCCTGACTTTAAGCAATAACTTAGAGACCTCTCAGGCAGTTGTCCCTCCAGCAAACTTGACACCGCCCACGGTTGGCTCTCCCAAAGCGGAAGCCACCGTCTCAGCCCAGGCCATACACTCAGAGCCACATGAAAATTTCTTGGTGGGAGCTTTATTTTCATGACAGGTACGGGTAACTAGTAATTACTATTATTGCTACGGTCAAGACATTACTGCGATTATGACTCTGAGTAGACTCCTTGGATTATAGAAGCACTATTTTCAACGTCCGTACAGCACAGCGGGCTCTGATACTACATCTAGGGTTAGAAGTATGGGCCCCTAACATGGGCCCTAAGGCCTTTTAGGGAGATTCTAGGGACCCTTAAAGGCACACCTAGGGCGTATAATTTGTCTATAATGGTCCCAGGGTGAACCGCCCATTCTGGGGGCCCATGGTTTCAACCTTAGATACTGGGGCCTAGCCCTAAACCACATCTTGTATGGATGCAGAGAGCACATTTGGGATTGGCGGTCGGGGATGCCTTGAGGTCCTTGCTCTTCATATGAGCTACAGTCTAAACTCCTTAAAGGGGATTATATGGGGGACTATATAGGGAACTGCTATAGGGGTTAAGGGGGATACTAGGAGTTTAGATTATAGCTCATAAGGTACAGAGGTTAATAGCCTCAAATATGAAATCGGGTACTGCAGAAGCACGAATAAGTATCAACAGAATACCCTAGGGATCCACGTCTCTAACTGACACCAACATTCGGTCCTAACCTCTGCGAGTAGTACCTACGTGGGGCTATTTGGAGACTTGCGGATACTCTAATTTCACGTAAGCAGTTCTAGTACCCTATAACCTACATAGCAGTTTCAATTTTATGTTCCATTATCCCAATATATCCCTAATATTACCAAGACCATGTACGAGCCGGCTCCTGCAGTAGTGCTTCAGACCCTAAACTTGGGTACTGCCCCCCTCAGTAACAGTTGGATAGTATTGATAGTATAGTTATATATAGCCTTAATAGGACCTTTAATATAGACTGTTGCTGGGTGGGGGCAGTACCCACCCCTAAACCCTAAACCCTAAACCCTAAACCCTAAACCCTAAAACCCTAAATCCTAAACCCTAAACCCTGAACCCTAAATCCTAATCCTAAACCCTTTCAGACCCTAAACCCTAAACTGCGACCCGTGGGAGTGCAACCTCGGGATAAGAGGTTAGGGCTTGGGGCTGGGCAACTTCAAGAGACCTCACCCGACCTCACCCTAAATGGTCCTTTCTATAGGAAATGGTACCAAAATGGGCGTAAATTGGGAATTGAAATTATTCGAAGTTATACTGTTTAGGGTTTAGGGAGAGGCCTTCGGAATTGATTTGGGGCTTTATTTAGGTGATCCCTGCCCCACGCAGTGGATTGTAAGAACATACTAGGAAACTACAACAGTTGCAAGGTTACCTTCTTCTCGCTGGGCAGCTTTACGGGCAACAACCGGGAATACAGAGGAATATTGCAACATTATTTAGGGTTTAGGGTTTAGGGTTCTGATGGATGGGGTTTGAAGCTCTCAGCGTAGGAATGGGCCGTGTAGGTACTGTAAATACTATCCGCAACCTTACGAGAGGTTGTTTATGACCCTGAGCTACAGGTACCTTTTCCGTAAGATGGGATTTTCCATCATTTCGCGCCTAGGACGGTCACGGACTTCCATTCTGGCAATGCGAGATTGAGTATCTAGGCTGCTGCAGTCACTGCTTCTATCGTACTGCAGTGGGAAGTACCTTCACAACCCCCCGCCGGAATCATGAAAGCAGGAAGACCCACTTCAATTCGGCATTGGGAACGGTGCTATTGATCTGGAGTTCCTGGACATGTATGCAAGAACCCATAGCCCGAACAACAAAAACTGACGCGCCAGATTCTTTCCCCAGCATCAGCCTCAAAACGCACACAACCCACGACCGAAGAAGTCTAAGAATGATCCTCCTTCATATCTGCTGCCCCTTTTCCGTGGGAGACATCTCTCAACCCTAAATCCGGGACCCTGAACACACGCTATCTTAGAGTTATAGGCACGTGAAAGATTGCTGCGAGATACCCGCCTAGTCCTTCTCTCTTTGCAGCAAGCCATTTGCAAGATGCTATCTTGTAACCACGAGTATCAGAACTGAATGCAAGAAGATACTGGGTGGTGACCCTATGTACACAAATGTGCACAGGAATGCCAGGCAATTGCACTTGGTGTCTCCATGTGAAACGAGTACTTCTCCTCATTTGGGCCCACTACATTGGACAGATACACAGCCTCCCCTCTCCTCACAAAATCACAGACATGGCTCAAAAGGTGCAGTAAAGGAAGATGGAGTACAGGAAATGATCCCGAACATGAAGGAACCTACACTACGGATCCTTTAGCCTACCTACTCTCATCCCACCATTCCCAAGGGGTCCCAAGTCGTTTCGCTATACTAGGAATGAGTATATAAGATGGTCTAGGCTAGTATCCCTAAATCCTCAGCCGTAAAACCCTAAACCCTATCATCCCCTGTTTTGCTACGCTACGAATTAGTAATTCCCTAAACCCTAAAACCCTAAACCCCAAACCACGAAGGATCCTTTTGGATTTGAGCCTCCTCCCAAAAGAGATGGGCAGGCAAAGGTGGAGCCCGGCCCGATACCGGCGGCAGGGCCGAAGTCTTGGTGGCAAAGGGTTTAGGGATTAGCGTTTAGGGTTTTTAGGATTTAGGGTTTAGGGATTAGGGTTTAGGGTTTAGGGTTTTAAGGATTTAGGGTTCAGGGTTGAGGGTTTATGGTTTGAGGGGTTTAGGCTTTAGGACCCGGAGGCACTATTCCAGGGGATATTGGGGTTGCTCTAGTGTTCCTGTAGATCTACCTAAACCCCCATCCACCCCTCTATATACCATAAATACCCAATGTTAGGGACCATATACCCCTATTTCAGGGTACAAGGCGGGTCCTGGCACCCGAAACCCTAAATCCTGCTCCATTTTAAAGGTAGTTCGTGTAGATCTATAAAGAAGAATATAGGAGGAAATCCTTTTCGATCATGGCACGCTTGGGGACAGACATTTTGATCTAGTGTCAGAGGAGCTATAGAGTAAACTCCTTAAAGCGGGTTACACGTACAGGGTTTAAGGTTCAAGGTCTCAACTCTTTAAACGGGGGTTATACAGGGGACTTTATAGGAGAGCTTCACAGGGGTTATCAACTGGGATGCTAGGAGTTTAGTGTAGCTCACGTACCTAGAAGATGGTGAACTAAGTTCAGGGTTTAGGAATCTAGGATGTCTGTCGTGCACCTTATTGTGAGACAGTAGCTTGTCAATCAAGGCATATCAAGGCTTTGTCTGGAATGTATGGTAGTTTTTTCCACAATAGAGGGACCCCAACATGGCCCTAAAATGCTATATTCCTCCAAAAAAGGTAACCTTAATTTTGGCAAACCCCCCATATAGAGGCTGATTAGAAATCAGCTTGGCAAACATGAAGACCCCAGCGTTTCTCCAGTGGCGGAGCGTCCTTTGGCACTGTAGTAGCGAGTTTCCTCCGGGCATCAGGTCCTACTGTTGATACGAAAAATCCTGCATGACCTTAGTATACCGGAGTACCACTCCTCCCAAGGTGGGGAAGCACATGGGCCAGCCGCCATATACCAGATAGGCTTTCTACTAGTGGAGAGCTCAAGACGCCATAAAACCCACACCCAGAGAACTGGAGATTGTTCTGAACCTGGAGCAGCCCAAACTACACTTGGGGATCCGAGGATCATTTATTTGATTTGAGGTATAGTACGCAATAAAGGTGTATTGGGCTCTTGGGTTCCGGTGGCCCCTAGACGATCCCCAAGAATAATCGTTGTAGTCCGCTGCGTTATGCCCTACCAATTAGGCAGTGGTTACCCTAAACCCTACACTCCAAGCCCAAAAGCATGAGGCTTGTTACAGGGAGGAAAAACGCCTCACAACTGACAGAAATACACAAGTAAAGAATAAGTCCTAAACCCTAAGCTCTGGATCCTTAAACCCCAAACCTACCACCACCCTCCCACGCCCCCCCCCAAAAAAAACGAGGCCTGCAACATCGCCTGAGGGGCCTTCAAAAGCACCAGCGCGATTCGCGCCGGCAGCCGTTGAAAGCAGTGGCCGAGCTGACGTTTGGAGGGTTCAGATTTTTAGGGTTTTGGTTCAGGGTTTAGGGAGGGTTTCTGGATTAGGATTATGGTTTAGTGCTCTGAGTTTAGGGTTGGGGTTTAGGGTGTAGGGATATTTCCCCAAGACTGGAGAATCGCATGGAAAAGAAATGGAAAATGGAATTGACATGGAAACCGGGATTATGTAGCGGTTTTGGTGACCTACTTGAGGAGTTTTGGCTTCATGGATCTCGGGGTTTGGTTTAGGGTTTAGGGTTTTGAGTCCCTAAATATGGAGTAATAGGGCCTCAATATACTTACAGTAGTCCTTTGTGGCACCTATTACTGGGTGGGGGATTGACCAGAGGTTTACCTCAAGATTTGAATTCTGTGTATGTGTTCAGGTTTGGGGTTTGAAGCTCTGGATTCGGGGTTTAAAGGGTTCGGGGCTTTTACCGTGAACCCTGAAGCCTAAACCCTGAGGGTTGTCTTCAGAATCCAGGGTTTAAAGCGTTGGGCTTGAGGGCCTAGCGCCGAGCTCAGGGCTTAGGTGTTTAACATACTAAGGGTCTAGAGGGGGATGGTTGAAGTCTCAGGGTGTTCACTTGGCATTCGAGGGTTGAGGGTTCAGTGAGCGAATTGGGCTCAGGGGCTTTAGGGATCTAATTTTAGGGTCAAGAAGAAGTTCTAGGGGTCAGGGGAGGAGCTTTGGTGAACGTGAGATGAGCGTTCCGATTCATGTACAAATTTCCCAATGGCTCCAATATAGTTTCATCACGTTTGCTAGATTGTTGCAAAGGTTTTCAGAGTATGCGAGCCAAGTACAGCAGGGTTCAGATTGGTTGCGCTGGCGTGGATGCTTTACTTACGTGATTGTGCTACATTTATGAGGTCAGTCTTGTTTGGGCCACTGAACTCAGCAGCCGGGTTTATTACACCCTAAATCCCTAAATCCTAGCCTCTACACCCTGAACCCAAAACCCTGTATAACCCATTACACTTGTAGTAGTTTCCATTTTCTTGTCCATTATCCCCTATACAACCCCAATAAAGGGGCTAGAGAAAGCCAAGGATACTCTGTAGCGGGCGTTGTGGTTGCAGGGTTTTCTGTTGTCCAAGACTCGTAAATTCTGCGCATTGTACGGATTCTCCAATGACCCCAGTAGTTATTGGTTCTGACTAGGCAACAAGGGATCCCTACATACTATTTTCCCTCATTCCCTACTAAGCCTAACCTAAACCTCAGATCCTATACATATTATATATGTGTATATATACACACCCTTACTCCTTACTAACCTCCAGTGAGGAAGCCAAAGTACATGACGCGTATTGGCTGTTGGGTAGAGTGTTTCCCAGGTAAGGTCAACACATAACCTGCTACCAGGAGCCAGGACCCTCCTTCCCCCTTTAAGCAGGGGTAGGGTTTAGGGTTTAGGATACCAGGACCCTCCTTGGGGGTATTATATGGTCCCTCTCCGTGGGTACTTATGGTATAGAAAGGGTAGATGGAGGGTCTAGGAATGTATTTCTTTTTTAGGTACTATAGCATAAGCCCTAATCATAAGACCATAACATACCTAAACAGGCAGCTCATAGGACCCTTTTGCTTTCGATGCCCCTATATATCACCATATGTTCCAAAAGAGCCCAAAGTAATTCCTGGGTTTGGGGCTCAAAGGAGTTCCCTACATGGCCCAACAGAACTGGTATATATATATATATACAGATATATATATATATATATGTGTGTGTGTGTGTGTAGCATGGAAAAATGGAGAAGTCACATCCTTCGTTCTATTTCATATTCTTATGCTGTATTATGTGGTCTGCTGTTTGTCTATTTTGTTGTATTATGCTGCATCGCATTTTAGTTTGGCTTGTAATTTATGCCCTGCATAGGACCTCAGGCTCGATAGCCCAGAGCTGACAGCTTCAAAAACCCAAAGTGGCAGGTCCTAAACGTGTCGCGGTTTAGGGTCTAGGCATACTTAATGGAAAAGAAGGTGGGAAGCACCATCTAGAGTTTAAGGTGTACTGAATGGAAGAGAAAAACACATTCCACTTTTGTTTACCATTTAGGCTTTCTGGTCTGAAAAAAGAAAGTGGAAACTACTCAATGGAACAAGTGGAAAATGAAACAGAAATCGATTTCATATTGGGAGTGTAGGGATGTCTATTGATGATACCTTCCCTCTGCGCCCCAAAGTCCCCAAACCCTGAACCCTGAACCCGGAACCCGGGGTCTGTAAACCCTAATACTTACCCAAACCTGCTCCATTCAGGTAGCAGCGTGCCGGCTGAAAAAGGAGCAGCCGCAGCTGGAGCAGCTGGTGAAGCCGCAGGTGCGGGCCCTGCGAAGCCTGGCAGAAAGATCTCAAGATTTTGGGTTTAGGATTTAAGGTTTAGGGTTCAAGTTTTAGGGTTTAGGATTCAGGACGATGTAAGGTTTAGGATTTAGGGTTTAATTAAGGTTTTAGGGCTCAGGGAATCCCTGCCGCTACAACAGGTTCTATATGGGTACCTTCCTGGGGGACCTTAGCTATCCTAAACTTTTAAAATCATGCATAATGTATAGAGGAATGGAAAAAGCAAATGGAAGCTACGATGCTATAGAGGGCATTGCGGTCGCGACCTGATGATAGCCCACCCGCCTGGCCCCAGGCATAAATTCCCCTTAAGGTCGTACCATTTAGGGTTTAGGGTTTGGGGAGGTACCACTATCGGGTGGAGCGTTTATGATACCCTGAACCCTAAACCCTCGCAGATTCATTAGAAGCGGAGAGGAGACGCGACAAGTTTGGGAACCCATGGGACCCTAGGCATGTGAGCTGCTGTCAATGTTTGGCTTATTGAAGGACCCTCAACAGTCGACATAGAGGTCCCTCTTGTAGTTTATTATAGTCTCTAATATAGAACCCATGTCCATTAACTGATGTAGGAAAAGTTGCCTCTAGCTCATGCACGGGGAATGCTTGTGTGTATGTCAAGGTGTACTTGAAGTAGGAACAGAAACGGATTATACAGGGTCCCATTCGTGCATCCCATAGGTCCCGTTTTGGGAGATTCCTTCATGGGTGCTCGAAACTATGACAGAGGCGCCATTTCAAGAATTGTTGTCATGTGTTAGAACTCGGATGTCCAGAATGGGCTGTGAATCTTCTTGGGAGGCTTGCAGGACTCCAACAGATGATCATAGGTTGCGTAGCCATGGACTGCAAGCGCAATCTATGTTTCTCGTATTTCCCAAACCTTAAACCCCAAACCTACCCTGGAGGAACCCTGCTTGCTCTTCTAGTATGCCAGTGCCAGTCTGGAACCCTGTCTTGTAATCAGGGCCCGTTCCCTAGCGCCGCAATCATATGCTCGACATCACAGATCTTACGAGAAAGATCCCCAAAACCCTGAACTCTAAACCCCTTAACCCTGAACCCTAAACCCTTGACCCTAAAGCCCTGAACTTGGCAAGGTGGCGCGGGAGATCTGTCTAACTCAGGCCTTCCTACCCGGCCCCAAACCACGTTACGAAGCTACTTGGTATGCTGGGTACCCCAGTCGTGGCCTTTTCCCCTTTTTCGTTCGGGTCTGCTTATTAAAGCTGAATATTAGGAAAACGTTCCCCGTATTTTCTGAGGGTTTGCTGGGGAACTTAGCATGAGAAAGTCTTCCCCTGCGTCCAAATAGTTCCAAAGCCCTGTTTCTCTATTTCTTCAACGTTCCAGACACTGAATCCTCGATCATCTCTATATAACCCCCAACAAGAAACTATGACAAACCCATTGCCAAACCGAAAGCAGCTGAGGCAGTCTGCCCCGACTGTGCCGTTGCAACAGTCACAGGCCGTGCCAGAGCCCAATGGCCACTTCCCCCGCTAAGCAGCAAGCAGCTGTTTAGGGTTTAGGGTTCAGGAATCTAACCAAAGTTTTGACCCCAGCATGTTCATGTCAGTGGACTGAAGGGGCTTAAGAGGCTTATAGGTACATTTACAACTATAGGTTGCAATTCAGCTTTCAGAGGAACAAGCTCTTCTTGGTTCAGACCTCAAACGCTGCATAACCAGGGCAAATCCCTCAGCTTGAAAACCTAAATCCTAAATCCGAAGCCCAAGTCCTTGAACGCTGTAAAGCCTGAACACCTACATCCTACACACCTAAACCCTAAATCCCAACCCCTAAATCCCTAAACCCTAAATCCTAAACACCTACATCCTAAACTTGTTATCCCAAGGCAAAGCAGATGCAGCTGCCCCGTTGCAGCCGCTGCTCCCCGCTGGAGACCCCCAAGTGCTAGCGACCGCAGGGGTTTCCTGGAGTAAAAATGGAAAATCAAACGGAAAAGAACAGGGAAAATGACATGGAAACCTTAGGTCCCTCTGTGTATGTAGGGGTTGCTAGGCTCTAGGGATTAGGGTTTAGGATTTGGATGAGGGGTTGAGGGAGAGGGTTTGAGGTTTGAGAACCCTACGTAATGCTAAGTTTATGAGGCTTTAGGGGTAGGGGTTAAGAGAGAGGGTGTGAGGTTTTGGGGATTTGGGCTATGGAATCAGGATTTCTGATTTGAGGATGTCCGGCCCTAAACCCTAAACCGAGTGGTCCGCAGGAGAGAGAGAGAGGATGTCCGGCTCTAGGGCTTGTCTTCCCCAAACTAACATGGAATCCATACACAAAAAGCCACGCGGGGTTTAGGGTTTAGGGGTCTTGATGGGGCCCTTCTGGGAGCCCATATTAGTGCTGGGGAAGATCATACCCAGGGCTTCAGGCATTGCGGGCCCAGATTAGGATGCTACTCTCCCTAGCAGAGAGTAAGATTGAAGTGGGGGTTTCCTGAAATTAGGGGTACCTTTTTGGGGGTCCCTATAATAAGGACTATAGTTTTTTGGGGTCTATATTGGGGTCCCCTTATTTTGGGAAACTACCAAGTCTCCTTGTGATTACTGCTCTGTAAACAGAAGAAGCACTAGTCATGTGGATTTCCTTTTATTATGTCAGTTCAGTTGAGAGGCATGTCCTGGCTATGTATGGACTACCTACTGCAAGTTTTTTCAAACATGTGCAGAGGTCCCGAAACACCTCAGACCCCAAAAATGTCTGAAGGCTGTTCCCAAAACCCCAAACTCTAAACCCTAGACCCTAAACCCTAAACAGCCTTCATATGAGCCCCGGGGCCCCTTTAAAGAGTCCAAAGGCCAGGTTTAGGGTTTAGGACGCTTGGGGTTGATACCCAAAACCCAAAGAAAATTAATCAACTTTAGGAGTGCAATCCTCAAAGTGCTACTGAGCAGGGAGCTTGTAGATGTCCCTCCTACGAAGAGGTTTAGGGCTTAGGGTTTGGGGTTTAGGACTTAAGGTTTAGGGTTTAGGGTTTAGGGTTGGTTTGAGAATGTCCCCTGCAATCCTCGAATCCTCTAGAATAATGCGCCAATGCAGGAGCCTAAGCGTATCAGTTTTATCCTTTTGTAATTTTGTAACACTTAGTACATTTGTAGCACAATAGGCTCTAAAGCCCTATGCCAAGCTACATTACGTCTTAGGTCCCAAACGGCGAAACCCAAACCTCTAGACCCTACGCGATACGTCTTTAAAGCAAAAGTCCTTGGACGCCACAGCCAAGCACAAGGGAAACATAGTCCTAAACCTCAAGTCCCATCGCAAGGCAGCCACATCAAGTCCGACAGCCTCCGCCGATCCAAAGGGCACCGTGGCCACTTCCAGGGCCGCAGCAGCCCAGAGCTTCTTTGCTTGGAATTTGAGGTTTAGCTTTGTTTCAGGTGTAGGGTTTAGGGTTTAGTTTAGGGTTAAAGGTTGTTAAGGTTGGAAGACTTTTGGTAGAGTGATGGAGGAGTTTCTCGGAATCGTGGTCCCTCTCGCCGGTCAGTGGGTTCAACGCATTAAAACCAACATTGATGAAGCCAGTGACTGGGCTCCTGTGAGTTGAGAGAAAATGCAGATGCCTGCACCTTTGCCCCAGTTGAGCTAGAGTCTAAACTCCTGAAAGGGGCTGATATAAGGGGATTATATATGGGACTACTATAGGGGGGTTATTAAGGGGGATACTAGGAGCTTAGGCTATAGCTCATCCAGGCGTCATCAAATGGAAGATTGGAATTTTGAAGTGAGGAGTCCCTTTCACTGAATTGGGGTTTGCGATTAGATTATAGCCCCCCTTAAGTAGATAGAATATGGCTTTGGGTATAGTATAATAAGATCCCCATATACTCCATATTCTATCTTCTTAAGGGGGCCTATAGTACCCTGTCAAGAGCCGAATTCGTCTTTCCAGAGACCCTATTTAATGGTAGTCTGTGGGTTCCTGGAATCTCAGGCGGTTCTAGACCCTAAGCCCAAAAACCTGCATCTCAGGCGATTCTAGCCGAAGCTGGACTGCTGTTAAGGAACTTAATTTAAGTCATTACATGTGGGAAACCATGTTGATTACTATATAGACCCATTATGGTGACATAAATTAACTTGCTTAACAGCAACCCCAAACCCTCCACCCCTGTTCCATTTCATTTTCCAGTGTCTTTTCCATTTGATTCTCCATTATTGAGGGTACCATCCCTATATAACCCCAATATCCCTAACCCTACTCCCTAAACGCCTTTAAGTAGCTTCGAGTTACTTTTCCAGTAAGCTTCAAGTTACTTTTCCATTATCCGTATGCAGGTCCTTAACAGCACCCCAGTCTAGCCTAAACCCCTGACCCATAGACCCCAAATCCTACACCCTAATCCCTAAAACCCTAATCCCTAATCCCCAAACCCTAAACCCTAAACCCTAATCCCTAAACCCCTAATCCCTAATCCCTAGACCCTGATCCCTAATCTCAAAACCCTAAACCTAAACCCTAAACCGTGATCCCAAACCCCTAAGCCCTAATCCCTAAACCCCAAACCCCTAATTCCTTAACAGCAACCCCAGGAAACCCTCCACCCCTGTTCCATTTCATTTTCCATTCTCTTGTCCATTTGATTCTCCATTATTGAGGGTACCATCCCTATATAACCCCAATATCCCTAACCCTACTCCCTAAACGCCTTTATGGTAGCTTCAGTTTTCTTTTCCATTATCCGTATTCAGGTCCTTAACAGCAACCCAAGGAAGCCATGCAGCAGAAAGTTTGGCTCAACCTCAGGGCCAGGCCCAGCAGCTTGATGAGAGGATTTTGGCTTTTGAAGGTTGGTACCGGGATATCTTAGGGTTTAGGGTTTAGGGTTCAGGGTTTAGGGTTTATAGAGTTTATAGAGTTCAGGGTTTAGGGTTCAGGGTTTAGGGTTCAGGGTTCAGGGGTTTAGGGTTCAGGGTTTCGGGTTTAGGGTTTAGTATAGGGTTTAGGGTTCATGGTTTAGGGTTTTCAAGGTCTTTGCCGGGATATGGGGATTATACCTAGGGGTTCATAAGGGGTATTTAGGATTTAGCGTTTAGGGATATGCAGTTTATAGGGGATACATGGGGGTTATAATGGGATAATGGA
>CAJNIZ010042845.1:21780-46569 GCA_905231905.1 Symbiodinium pilosum
CCCCCCCCCCCCCCCCCAAGGAGGAGGGAATAGGGCTTCATTACTATTTATATTCTTGTGGTCTATGGCATAGAGCCCTCCAGATAGGCCTCTCTCCTTTCTAGATTGTTTCCCCTAAACGCTAACTAAACCCTGAAGGTCCAGGCTAGATTTCCTACCCGCAGGCCAATAGGATGGACGGAGTTTGGGGTGGAAGACACTTTTTCGAGAGCTAAGGCAAGAAGTGCGGCCAGTGGTACCGCACTCATCGCCGGCCGTGGGAGCCATAGAGCCCCTGCAGCGGGAAGAGGCCAGCACAAGGCCGGCTGGAGGTTCCATCACAGCGGAGCCTAGGCCAGGCAGCAGCCCAGCTAGTGTTCAGCCCCTACAGGGCATGCCTCTGCAGCAGGAGGGGGGAGAGAGGCCGATGAGCAAGGCTGAGGCTACTCCGCCTTTGCAGCCACTGCTGCCGGCTGGGAATGTGCAAGTATTGGTTGCTGCACCAGCAGCAGCTGATCCGAAGGCCGCAGGAGCACCAGTGCCAGTAGAATTTGCACCTGCCAGGCCGCCTCCAGCACCGCCACCACAGCAGAGCAATTCAGTCAACGCAACAACGGCAGAGGATGGCAGGGCATCCGTCAGCATTACCCCAGTCCAGGGCTCAGCAGAAAGGCATGTCACTGTTGAGGCCGCAGCCGCCGCAACCATAGCTCACCAGGCGGCAGCTCTTTCAGGAGCTTCCATCTCTGTTGCTCCGGAGGGTGCCCAAAAGGGAACGGCAAGCAGCAATTCCACTACTGCCAGTGTGGTTGATGTGCAGATGCAACTTCCGCCCGTGATGTGCCTTGTCAGCAAGCGCGGCATCAGCAGGTGCCATATGGGTCGTGTGAGATGGGGCTGTTCTTGGAAGTTTCTGATATATATGGGGCTTCTAAAGGCATTACTAAGGGACTCTGTATAGGGATAAAACGGAAAAGAAAATGGAAGTGACTGGTTCTTCTCATTGGACAGAGAGGGAGCCTGAGCAGGGGTCCGATAGCTCTCCTGAGCCCTTCAGGTTTAGGGCTTAGGGGTGCTAAGAGCAGACTTTACTAAAAGTCCTGTATGGCTCTAAGTACCTTATACCTTGGGAAGTATGGGTAGTGTAGTGTTGTGCTGTAGTAGGGAACTGTAGTATAGCAAGGTCATGTAGGAGTTCTACTGGCATCAACAGTAGTCCTGCCGAAGGAGTGATCAGGCACAACCTTCACAACACATATCCATGGCTCCTGCCAGCTTTGCAGAGCAGGAGGGGGCTTGGGTTGCACCTAGGGGCTTGTTTCCTTAGAATTGAGTTCAGGGGTCCCTAAACCCTTAAACCCTAAACCCTAAACGGGTATGTATGTTGTACTCTTTCTTTAAAAGGATTACAAGGGAGTTATGCTGGTGGTGTGTCAGGCAGGGGTGATTGGTTTCCTAAGAGGATTCGACTTGGGGGCCTGCACGGAATGTGCAAGGGCATTGTGCACGCGGTCTGGGCTTCTCAAGTGTAGGGCCCCATGAAACCCGAACCTTGCTACCCTCCGGTGTAGGGGTTTACATAGGGCTTACAGTGGGGAGCTTTTGGGTACGCCACAGTTAAATATCAATCAGGTAATGCCCACTATAGTCCCTTACACGGTATCTCTTCTTACAAAAGCCACTAGGGCCTCATGGCACTTCGCAGGTACCTATCCGAGTTTTCCCTGGCAACTGGAGAAAGCAATTTAGGAATGAGAATAATGACCGGTACTGTAGCAGTTGGAATAATTCATTACTGCTCGATCCTGAAGAACCATACTCCCCACCTCAAACTTCCGGAGATTGTCCGAAACTTCTCAGGAGAAGACACACAAGCACATTTAGACTGGGTTGCTGTTAAGGAACTTAATTTAAGTTACTATATTGGGAAACCCTATTATTTACTATATATACCCATTATGGTAACTTAATTCAAGGTCCTTAACATCAACCCAGTAGATTGACCTACTTTGACAAGGCTTCTTGAGGTTGCAAGCAGATCCTGAGCTATAAGCTCCACCGAAGGCCCCCAAACCTGCCTGTGTCTAGCCCAGT
Organism: Symbiodinium pilosum; assembly: GCA_905231905.1. Lineage (NCBI taxonomy): Eukaryota > Dinophyceae > Suessiales > Symbiodiniaceae > Symbiodinium > Symbiodinium pilosum. Next base: position 23,854 of record CAJNIZ010042845.1, read on the forward strand.
ACCTAAACCCCAAAAGTATGTAAAACAATAGCCCTAAACCCCTCATAACAGCCATAAAGGCCATGACTTTACGTACTTTTGCGGTCCAGGTAAGGCCAAGGCTGAAAACCCAAACCGCGCAGCAGGATACCCGGAAGGCGGGACAGGTTCCAGTTGCACCTGGCAACTTGTCTGTTTCATCCTCTCCCACTGACTCTACTACTTGCCACAACCCCGGTCAGTCACATCAAAATATAGTGCAACTTGCTTGCAGGGCAAAACCCTTGAAAAGAGGTTGGTGGCTTTCCTTCTTGGGCCGTGCGTTTGATTAATCAAATTATTTGTGCTCTCAACACATATCCCAAAACACTCAAACCCATATGACCGAAACCTTGAGTTTTAGGTCGTGCAGCCCCCAAGCACCAACCTCAACTGTAAACCCTCAAGCCCAGACTAAGCCACAAATCACCTGCGCGGACCCCAAACCCCAGAAATGCAAAATCCCTGAACCTTGAATCTAAAGCCCAAACCGCCCTGAGCGTTGCAAGTGGCCAAATTATCCTAAAGCCTAAGCCCTAATCCCTAAACCCAAACCCTGAAAGCCTCTGAATCCTAAGCCCACCAAAACCTCATACCCTCAAAGCCCGAATTCCAAACCTTGCTCCCCCAAAGCGCTATATCTCCAAATGTATCTCTATACTTCCTCCTATATCCCTGTATAACCCCATAAAACCCGACAGAATTATAGTGTCTAGGGCTTAGGGTTGTTGAGGCCGCTACACCCTATACCCCCTGCCCCCTTCCTGAGCCAAGGTATGATGCCAGCAGCAGGCATGGCTTCTGCACCCATGACGATGACCGGGATGGGTGGAAACATGCAGGCCCACCTACGCAGGAACATATAGGGATATACAGGCATGAGCAGGGACATATGCTGATGTATAGGCACATGTAGGATACACTCTTCCCCAACAATCGAAAATCAAGTGGACGAGAACAGCAAAGAACAAATGGACACGGGGACTTTATTTATAGTTGATTGGGATTGGGCTTACCAAATGTTAGGGCTCTGTTTGTGGGGGAGCCTTCATCATCAAAGGCCTTTAATGTTCAGGTGTCTGCATGTTAGGATCCTCTACGTATGGGAGCCACCACCTATGTAGGACTTGTAACCCTAAACTCTAAACCCTAAACCCTGCCTAAACCCTAGAACTAGGAGACTGTCTCTGTTTGTATAAGAAAAATTCTATGTGAGCCTCTTGGCATTCTAACAGGAAGGCTTCCCTGGTTCTAGGTCTGGGGTCAGGAGGGAGATGGGACCCAAGATGTTGAAGACACCCACAACCTTTGCATGGTTTAGGGTTTAGCGGCTTCAGGGTACAGCGAGCCCTTACTTTTCAGAGGGTTCTTGTCTGTCCTGCGCTGATGTTGAGTGCTTTGCGAGATTTTGTGAGAACACTCGTGTGCCAACTTACAAAGATATCTGCACGAGAGTATGTTTGTCATTTTTGCCTGGAGCTCATGAGACTGCATCGCGAAGTTGATCACTGCAGGCTACCAATGGTGCAGCCATGATGCCTGGGATGAGCGGGCCTATGGCTGCAGCCGCAGCAGAACCTGGAACTCAATAGAACCCTTTGTTTTTGTTTTCCGTTTCGTACCTCCCCAAATGGCAGAACAGTCTTAAACACTAACGTTGCAGCTTTAGAGCGCGTAAATTTTCCCTTGAAGGCATTCTACTTCAGAATAACTGTTGCGCTTAGAATTGTAGAGCTTCTGTTTCCTTGGGATATCGACTTTTAATCAGGCTCCATCCAGGTTGTCAAAATTGAGAGCCCCTCTGGGCCCATCAGAATGCAATGCAGAGCCATAGAACAGACACCCTCAGCCTCATAGACCCTAAAGCAGTCAGCCAGCCCCTTCCGCGTCAAGTAAGGAAACAACAACCACTCAAGCCCCGACGACAGCCGCAGCAACCACGGCAGCAGCGACCACTGCTGCTGCCACTACAGCAGCAGCCACTACCGCTGCAGCAACCACTGTAGCGGGCACGACCACGGAGAAGGACGGTGCCGGTGGTAGCGGGGTTCTACTGCCTTGCTATGTCTCGCTTCATTCTATCCATCGATACCGCCCCTTTAGAGCTTCCCACTGAACCTTGCCCAATACGCCATAAAGGTCTAGGGCTTAATTAGGACAATTGACGAAGCGTCAAACATCACATACCCTAAGAACAACCTCCCCGATCCTCCCCGATCCTCCCCGTACAAACACCCGTAATACAAGATCCCCCACATGCATTATCAGGGAGTGGGGGGCGGGGGTGCAAATGTGCAACTATGCTCGGGTGGAGTCGATTAGTAATCTATGAGCAACAGGAAAGCGGCTCCAACTTCCTCATGGATTTTGCTTGTGCTTGTTTCACTTCAGTGTTTTTTGTTCTTGCTATTATTACACGTTACTATTCTTGGAAATGGTTGGATCCTCCTTTTGGTCATATAGTTCCAGAAGAAGGATATAGCCCTGCTTTGCTCAGCCAGCAAAAGCACTACTCGCATGTCATTACCGTTGCCGCTCTCGATATTACTCGCATGGCTGGCCGATTCTCTTTATGCTTCCTTAGCAGGAGTACATACTGAACCCTAAACGAGAAGGACACAGTTCACGTTAAACAAGGCATTACACTATGCCCTGGTAGCGTAAAGCCTAGTAAGGGCGAGGAGGGCGGCGAAGATGACGAAGAAGGAGGCGGTACCTGGATCACGAGTGTGCGCGAGCATCCACGTTTCTTGAGGTAGTGCCCATAGTTGGGGTTGCAAAAATAGGATCTGAATATCGAGAGCCATCTGGGGCGTCTCTCCAGATGAGGTTTCCACAAGTGTCCCCAACCCGTACGTTCCTCAGTAAGGCTAAGGACTCTGAAGGGAGACCAGCCATTCAACTTCTGAGGGCAGAGAGTGCTCTCAGTAGCCTTCAGGTGCCATCATTGGCCTTCAGCTTCCGGTTGATTATGGGGAACTTTTGTGTGTTGCTGTGATACACTACCCTACATTACATGGTTTGTAAGCTAGGCCGCCCTGATTCAAGAGGCAATGTGAGCCGGGGCAAAAAACCCGGGTCTCTATGGCTTGTATAAACTGACACAATTTAGCGGCAGGTGCAGAATAAAACGATTGCGTAGCAATCTAGGTTCCTTGGTGGGAACCAATTGAGCAAACAAATGAAAACGCGTTAAATTGGATAGAAGGCTGGCCTCCAGATTTTCCGCGCCGCTCATGTGGACACTGAGCGCCGGTACTCTGTACAATGCCTCTATAATAAGGGATCTAGGACCACAATATTCATAACGTTCGCAATGAGCCCCTGGACATTCAGTTTTCCATGATCTTGTCCACTTGATTCTGCATTATTGAGATAATATTTGTGTTTCAGTCTTCTATTGTAATCCACAATATTCTTAAGCATTCAGGCTCCTACATCATGTTCTTACGTTCACAGATCTGAACCTCCGCACAAGAAATTACTGACTGCACGCCCTGAGCGCTCTAGTATGGTACTTAGTGGGTTACAAAACTTCAATCATAAGTGGGTTAGTTATAGTTAGCCTGAACACCCTAAACCCTTCATCTAAACGTAGTAGATCTCTGCAGCTGGAGCCCGGAGCATGATATATGGGCATCCCAAAGCCCCCAAAATCGAAATTGTGTTTAGGGTTTAGGATATCCCAAGGCAAAAATCACCCGAATCAAGGCAAACACTAGATTCTCTAAGCCTGCCTCTGAGGATTCATGGCAGAATCCAGAATCCGTCCGCACACCCTAACTCCTAAGCCTTAAGCCCAAAACCTAAATCCTAAGCCCTGGACCCAAAACCCTAATCCCTAAACCCTAAACCTTAAACCTTCAGCTGGGTAAGGCTGCATGCCAGGATCGTTTAGGGGCCATGGGTTGCATTGGGTAGGGGTTCCCAGTTAAACAGGGGACGCCAGTAAAGCACCGATTTTTTTTACAGCCCGTAAATATCGTGGTTTCAGGGTTTAGGGTCTAGGGGACCCCCAGAATAGTACCCCTAATTTTGGGGAAACCCCCACAATGTATGCTTAGCCAAAGAGCCTCCGCATTGGAGGCACATCGGAACCTGTTGCTGTTGGCGCCGGCGGTCCTGGTGAGGAGGCTCCAGATGCTTCAGGGTTCAAAAGAACCCAAACCCTAAAACGTAAACCTCAGGGGCTGTATAGGGGTGACGGGCGTATCCTAGCCAAACATGTGGGTGGAGCCTTTGCGGGTAATAAGCCTGTGTATGTGGGTATATCAACGCTCAACCGTGAACCCTCCTCCAAACATCAAAGCTGAAGCCCTGAACCCTAGGGTTTAGGGATTAGGGATGAACCCCAGACCCTAAACCTTAAAAGATCCTATCAATCTTCATCCCTACACTCTAAGCACCTGGCATTGTCCCCTGGACACCACAACCCTGGGCCTAAAGCCCTACATGAGGACATCCTCTTCCACCTATAACCCGGTCTCAACACAAGGCCTTTGCATTCCCAAATCAGCAGTTTGAATTATCCAACTCTATTCCTTGGGAAGTCCTGAAACAAGTCCTAGTTTCAAGGTTTAGGCTTCTGGTTAAGTTTACAAATAAGTACGGGCCTACCGCAAGGTCTACGGGTTCACACGTAGTGGCTCTAAAATCAGCACCTGCTCTGGGGCCACTCCTAAACCCAAACAAATCATGACGGCACTGGGCTCCAGGGTTAAGGCTCCAGGTTTCAGGGTTTTAGGGGTTGGGGGGTCCTGAAGCAATACCAACCCTGAGTCCTCAAAACGAAATCGACTTACACGTATAGGGTTTAGGGTTTAGGGTTTAGGAGGCCCCCTTTCCCGGCGTCGCGGGTAGGGCCTAGGGTAGGGTAGCCGTCCGTTTCACGCGTTAGACTCAGACAGTTTCAGTCTTTATTCTCCTTCAGTGTTACTCTTTTTTTTACTTATTTTGTAAAGCAAGTTGACTCCCCACCACGACCTTTACCAAACTGAAGTAATTGTAAAAAGCCCTAAAAACTTACACCCCTAACCAAACCTAAAGCCTGAAACCCTGAACCCTGAACCCTAAAACCCAAAATGCCTAAGCCGGGTGCCAGGCCAGCGAAGGCAACAGCAGCGAGGGGGGTACTGATGCGGCCAGCGCTGACACAGCAGCCGGAGGGAAGGTGCACACGGTTTCGGGACAAGGTTGCAGGGGTGTTAGGGTTTAGCAAGAAGGGTTTCGGGTTTAGGGATTAGGGATAAGGGTTTAGGGGTAAAGGTGTAGGGCCTCGGGATAAAGGTATTAGGGAGCAGAAGGTAGGGATAACACGTGGTGTAACCCCATTTACCTACAGTTTGATGGGCTATACCTACTAAGCAGTTTGCAATTACCATCAAACTGTAGGTAATTGGGGCTACAGGAAAGATAGGAAAGATTGAAGGAATTAGACCTTGGCTCATCTTAGGATCTAATGTGATTCAGGTTTCTTTTCCGTAGTTTCTGGGTATTGGGCTCCCTGCGCATGCACGAAAAACTCTAAGCAGGCGAAGATCCTGGGAATCGACCAGCAGGTCTTTCTGATGGGACTTGCAGCAGTTGTGCCGCCTCCTCAGTTCCGAGAATTTTGCATTCCGTATGTTGGCACTGATGGCCCGCATAGCTCACCCTAAGTAGGATGTGATGTACCAAGAATTTTATTGTAGCTTAGCATGGGCACGCCGTGCCGGCTTTTCGTGCTCCCTGGTATCAAAACCTCACCTATTATGTGGTTTTCGGGTTGAGAGCTTGGTCTTGGGTTGGGATGTAGGGGCTTATATGGAAGTTTCCAGATATCTGGGCTTCCCTGCCTGGAAGTCCTTGCAATCGGAGTTGTAGTGCTGGGGGGAGAAAAAAACACAGGTATCCCCATGGTCTGCTTGTTGTCCCATTATGCTCCTCAAGTTACAGGATACCCCTGCTTTAAGACCCTAAGCCCTAAAACCTAAATCCTAAGCCCTGGACCCTAGATCCAAAATCCTAAAGCCTAAGACATCGCCTCCTTGCAGAGATTTACATGAGCGATCGTCAGAAAATGCTCCATGATTTCTCTAAAACTAAAATGGAATCGCGTATAGCCACCGCTGAAAAGGACGGAAGTCTTTAGCGGTCCCTTTTGGAGTTTCTTGTCAAGTTGGGGGATGCTAGAGGTCCTGTGTTACAAAATTCATAGTGTAGAGTGCAGAATCAAGCGCGCATTTGCAGCAGCCTACTTCCCGCATGATCATTAATCTCCTGCTGGCAGAAAAACCCAAAAAGACTTCAAGGTTATCGCACTCCCGGTATGAGTATTGATTACAGGCTACAGGAAACCTTAAGACATTATCTTGGTCATCATTTTTGCCTTCACATGGACATGTCCAGGGTTTGATCTCGCCAGCTACCCTAAAAGGAGGAATTATATAGGGATATCATAGGGATATCTAAGGTTTAGGATTGTTATCAAAATTCTGGGCCCTGTTGCTGGTTATAGATTTTCTATTACGGCACCTGTTTTTGGGGGGTACCAAAATGGGATCCCAATTTGGGGAAGTATCCATGTGTTTCAACTGAGAGCCTCTACTTATCCTCAATTCATCATATTCTTGATTTGGGAGATGCTCATGTATAGAATCCCTATGATCCCAATCGCTTTGTCGTAAAAAGCTATCTGTCCCTTAGGAGGACTCCCCACCCTGTAATACTGGTATACTAGGAATATGAGAGGACCCTAATATAATCCTTATTATCCATTATAGTCACTATTACTGGGTGGGGGGTCCACCTAATATATCCCTAGGGTGCCGCAAAGGCAAGTATATTGGGATTTGCCGAGTTTTGCGACTCAGGCTCATTGTGGTGGTCCCAGTTGGTCTTGGCCCCAGCTGCTGGCGAGGGTGCCCAAACATGAGGAACTGTTATTTAAGGTGCCTATCTAGGTGTTTGCATGTTTTTGCCAGAGTTTAAATTTTGTTTTTCGCAGTACTCTGAGGCGCGTATGTGTATATGTAGGAGGATCCCATGGATCGTATACAAACCGCTGAAAGGATTGTGACAGTTGGTGAGAATGTTCCTTTATCAAGGGTTGTTGGACTCTCCCTGAACCCTGCACTGAACCGTGTGAGCTCGTACTAAGGTTAGGTTGGCGGGGGCCGATAAGGGGATGTATGTGGGGCTTAGGCGGGACATAAACGATATATTAGAACTTTGGGCCAGGGCTCGTGTGAAGCATCAACTGTGAGAAATTTTGCGGGTCGCAATTGAACTGTCGACGTGTGATACGCTAAACTTTTAATCCCTAAACCCCCAACTTCAAATTGCTGTAGAGTAAACGTTTACCGTTTCTCAAAACGCACGACATTTTCTCAAAACGCACGACATCGCTGCGGAGATTAAAAATCCCCCATCATGACCTCAGTAATTCTTTAGGAGGACCCCCCCCCCCCACCCTGTAATAGTGAGTATAACGGATAATAAGGGTTATATTCGGGTCCTATATTCTATTCTTATGATACCACTATTACAGGGTGGGCGCTCCTTCTAAGAAATTCTACTGTAATCCCAGACCTCCCCAGGTTGAGGGTACTTGGTCATGCAGGATTTTCAGCATCCACTGTCAGAATCTCTGAAGGGTTCCTGGGTTGGACCCCTATGGTCGTACCCCTGGAAGGTTTCCCCAATATAGCCTTAATGTAGCCCTTATATGGCCAATGTAGTCCCCTAAAGTCTAAAAAGAGGATCCCAAACCCTAGGGGTACAAGCCTCAAACCCTTGAATCTCCATTGTTAGGGGTCGTAAGATTGGTTGCAGGATAAAAAAAATTATAGCGTGTTGGGCTATTAAGGAGATCTGAATTAATACAAACTGTCATGTCTATCGGCGGTGTTTAAGTTTCTTTGGGCTTGAGCGCTTTCCTTGTTTTGAGCTGCTCAAAATTCTGGCCTTCTTTCTTGAAGCGCCGTTTGGGTTTTAGCCTCTAGGCTGTGCTTCATGAATCTGCTTGTTCCGAAGTGATGTAGAGGGCCAAGTGTTTCAACAGGCTTTCTTGACAGAAACTGGCAATTTCATTGGTTCCCCAACTACCCCCAGTAGACTAGCCTCCTAGGATCCGCCTTTATTAGCCTCAAGTAGCCGAATCATCTTGATTTCCGTTAGGGTTTAAGTTTAAGGGTTCAGGGGTTTATGGCTTAGGGTTTAGGGCTTAGGGCTTCCATCTCCTGTCAGAATTGCAGGTGTCTTCTGCTGCTGCTGCCGGAGAAAGTAGCGGATTTCCGCTTGGCCTGTTGAGGCCAGGTGCGGATTTAGGGTGTAAGGGTTTAAGGTTTAGGGTGTATAGGGTTTTGGGGAATACATGCCCCAAGAATGGAAAATCACCTGGACAAGAAACTGGATAATGAAATGGAAGCTGGATTATACAGCGGGGTTCTTGCGCAAATTTGTTTACCCTTCAAGGCTTCTATGTGGGAGTGTTTTTTTGGTCTGTTTTTTTTGTGGTCTAGAACTTACAGTATGCTACCCAAAACGGAGCTACATAGGAGGTTCAGGGTAATGGCTTAGGGTCAGGTATTTGGAGTTAGCGGGTTTTGAGGGTTCAGGTCAATAAGGTTGGAGTCGGTCGTGGTTTTAGAATGCAAGGCGTATAGGACATGGACTTGTTACAGGACATATGCGTCCTATATAAGTCTGCAAAGAAAAGACTGGGAGTGGAATCGCGATCGTATTAGGGGAGTTCTCGGAAGTATGGGTCAGTTGTCGGGCTTTCTTGCAACTTTTCTAAGTCCTGAACCTGAATTTGGTTTCATCAGGACAAAAGGTTGACCCTTTTCAAGGTGCCGTCTGGGAAGTGCAACTTGCAACACCCTGACCTTATGTAGACATACTATAACGGACCATAATAAACCATAATATACGATAATATAATGTATTTTAATATACTATAATATACTATACTAATGTACCAAAATGTACTATTGACAGGGATTCATCACGGATTCGTTTTGAGAGGTTGGGCAGGTATTTCTATGTGACCGGGGCAGTGTTTCCCACATGTAAAGACACAGCTGAGACTTGTTTTTCACAGCGCTCTAAACCCTCCCAAACCCCCTAAGAGGCGTCCTCAAGTCTCGATTTGGCCACATAGGTCGCGTGTTTCTGCTGCAAGACTGCGCAAGGCCAAGCGATCCCGGCTTGAGATGCGAGACGCTATGTGAGGCTTTTGGTTTATAGGACTTGGCGTTGAGCACTGTAAAATTCGTAGTTTGGGCCCAGCAGCCATTGAACGTTAATTAAGTCTTGAACATGGCTCTTTATAGTGATTACCTAGTGATTACCATGTACTGGTTCATGGGGTGCGGATGATGTGGGTCTACCCTTAGCAGTCTCCCTGGAACGCATCAAACAAGTATTGCAAAGCTTGCCGGGCCTTGCCCCGTAAGCCTCAGCTATGTTTGCGACGGTGTACCCATGGCAGAGCCTCCCGCATCCTGCTTCAGCTGGGTTGCTGTTAAGGAACTTCAACTATTTACAAGGTAACCAGATGGGCGGTAAATTAGTATCTCCATGTTTAAGGTAGCTTATCTAAGATTTCCTAGTAACAAACTATAGTCAATGGTGCTGGGCTTGAGGATGTTCAGTCGCAATTTGACTTCAACAAACCTCCACCCGTTTGCCCACGCCTTAAATCCGTCCCTTTCAAAAGCCCCCAAGATCTCCCTAGGTCTCCTCCTGCTCTCGGACAGTCTTCGTAAAGGGACAAATACCCTGACATATAAGCCATAATCTAAACTCCTAGTATCCCCCTTAATAACCCCTATAGTAGTCCTCTTTATGATCCCCTATATAACCACCTTTAAATAGATTAGACTATAGCTCATATGTAAGGAGACGTGAGGGTAGCACTCCTGGACCTCAAAGAAGGTGATTAGTGCAAACCTAGTATCGACTGTAGTCTCCTTAGGAATTATTTCTTAGGAGGATCCTCCCACCCTGTAATAGTGACTATAAGGGATAGTAGTAACTATATTAGGGTCTTCTTATATTCCTATTATACCACTATTTACAGGGTGGGGGGTCCTCCTAAATCATTTCTATTGTTTATTATAGTATAACCCATAGGAATTATCAAAAAATAATGCTTTTACTAATAGGTCTAAGGAGACTACAGTGTAATCCTGAAGAAGTAGGCCAAGCTATGCTCGGGTACAGCATCACGTAGCCAGACTGGAAGTACAACCGGATGACATGGCAGCTTTCCACTATGCTTCGGAGATAGCAGAACTTCAGATTAGACTTTGGAGCGGAGCTTATGTCTACCCTGAACCCTACCCTAAGGGTCCAAGGACCCAAATTGATAGAGTTTTAGGTCCTCCAATACCATAATATTGATGGTATTTGGGCCCTAAAGCCCTATTATTTGGGTCCTTGGACCCTAGGGCTATAAACCCTAAACCCAGGGTTTAGGGTTTCCTCCCGAAACCAACCTTTTCACTTTCCAGCTACTCTGCCCCTACCTTACAGCTACGTAAAACGCATGGCGCCTGCCACATGAATGGCCCGAAGTGGCTTTATAGTACCTCAGAAGTTTTTCCATGAAGATAAGAATGTGGTGGTTGGTACGGTTATGTGATGGGGAATGTTCGCCATCATGGGTGGGGGTATAAATCCTGCGCCGCTAGCCGCCGACGTTGGGGACTCGAGATCTCGGGTATTACAAACGGGATTTCATATGGGGTCCGTAATTTTTGAGGAGCGCCCCTCTACTGAGTCAATCTGGCAGGGATTTGAAGTCCTCTTTAAACTAAATTCCGATGCGGCATACAAACTGACAAAATCCCAACCAAGCAACCAGCTTTGAAACCCCAAGCCCTACATCCAGTTTATCAGTATCGAGGAAAGAACCAGTTTCGAAGCAGGAGGGGGGTGACTGCCAAGAAGGCTCAGAGTACGGATCGTCCAAAAAAGCTTAAGGTTCAGGGCTTAGGGCTAGTCCTTTCTACTGATTCTACTGCTCCCACGCATTAACGGTCGGATAACATTTATAATGGTTTTATAGAGCCCTTAACATGATCCCTACTATAGACTGTGAATGGGGGGGGGCAGGACCCAGGGTTAAGCCTAAACCCTGAGCAGCCTTGCGAGTCTGGCCGTCCGAGTTTGGGTGAGAAGGATAAGGATTAGGGTTTTGGGTTCTGGGTGAGAATGATAAGAGGATTGTGATAATCCCCCAGCCCCTGAAACATCAAGACCTTGTGAGTATCATATTAGCTGCAGTCTAAAATCCTTAACGTGGGGTTATATAGGGGCTTACATAGGGGAGTACAATAGGGGTTATTAAGGGGGATGCTAGGACTTTAGACTAGAGCTCGTATGATTTTATTAGGGTCCTGATTTCCCCGTGTGTGGAATAGACTAAGATTAAGGGTTCAAAGCTCACAGTCTTGCGTTTAGGGCTTAGGCAAAGAATCATATGCCGGGTTTTGGATACAGGGCTTGAGTAAGGAACTAATTAGGTTTTGGTTCAGGACGTATTAGGTTGGAGGGCTGCAGTGAGCTTCGCTGAGACGGTACGGACCCTCTTCATGTTTTTTGCTTCAAAAAAATGGGTCACTGACGGGGAGTGGCACGTCACACACTGAAGCACGGCCGCTTACCATGCTTTTCTTTGAGTAAATTCCTTTCCGATGCCCAACCCTAAACCCTAAACCCCTAGGCCAATTTGTTATTCAGCCCTTCATGGTCCTCGTGTCGAACAATTCATGTCCATTCCGGCGGTTGCATTAGCACACACGCAGGCATGTGTGTGCATTAGTACGTGCTACCGGGTAGGACTTGAGCAAGAGCCCATATTACCACACAGGGAGGGCCCCCAAGTTTTTCGGCTAATTTGTTTGCTACTTACAGAACATAAGGCTTTGGAAAAGCTCCTTAATCGGTACTTTAGGATACTTCAGAAGCTTGAAGAACGACCAAACCGTGCGTTTCCCACACAATTCTTGCATGACTGTAACATGTTATACCTGAACATCATGTTCTCACTAAACAAACTACAATGTTTTGAGGAAGCCTGTGTCTCCAGGGAGCCCAGGGCGCCCTAATTAGCCCAGGGTTTAGGGTTTGTAGGGTTTAGGGTTTTAGGGTTTAGGGTTTAGGGTTTTAGGGTTTAGGGTTTAGGGTTTTAGGGTTTAGTGTATATTATAGAGTAAATTCTTTACTGGCCTCAAGCATTTTGAGACAGATGGGCTTCAGAGTGTAAGGCTGGAGAGGGGCATCATCCTACCCGGTTCCATTCATTGTGATTCGCCAGTTTTTCTCCGCCAAGAACCGACTCCTCGGTTCAGGGTTTAAGGTTTGCCTTGCCGAGATGACATTTCATCCATTGCGAACGTGGCTCAAGAGCATTTGCTGTCGACGAACAAGGCCTCCTGAAGGAATCTACCAAAGCATGTTGGGGCAAGGAGGACCAGAGGTAGCGCAACATTGTGCTTGTGAATAGGTCATTGAACTCGCGGTTTTGGCACTTGTTTGCAGATAGCTGTAGCCACAACATTCTGAACAGCCCAGCCAAGCACGCACTGGCCTTTCATGAATGGAGCCGTCCAGAGATACTTTCTGCATACATGTGTTTCGAAAGAACCTGTTCCCACTTGAGCTCAGATGTGCGCACAAAATCACTGAGAACATGTTTGTGACAAAAATTCCCACAGCCGGCATGGCCGCCGCCTCAGCCACAGTCGCAACATGGGTAGTTGTCAAAATGATGGTCCCTTTTTGGGTGCCCTAAATATTAGGTGCCGTGTTATAATAGGGATCCAAAAAGGGACCATAATTTTGACAACCACCCACATGAGGGGCTCGTCGGCCCATTTTGACCCATTCGTATAGCGATCAGGGTGGCACTTTGGGATCAGTAGTTTCCCTCGAAGCTTTTAAGTAGGGGCATCTTCATAAACAGTTTGAGGAGCCTCCAGCCAGCATTGCATGGCATAGGTGCCGACCCTTGGGTTCCTGTTCTACTGCGGGTCGCTGCAAAATTCATAATGCAAAATTCCGGCCAACGCACTGGCCCCATTCAGGAACATAGGAGAATATCTAGCGGCAGCAGCTTACAGTAAATCACCACATTACCCCTTGTGGTCGCTAAGAGATGACGGGCGCCTAACCTACACCCTGAACCCTAAACCCCTTAAACTCTAGAGCTCCTCCTAGTTTGCAATTCCTGAAAATTTCAAGGTTTCCCTTGGACCGTGTTTGATACAACCCCAACATCACAACGCTATAAGTGAGCAGGCCGGAAAATCGACCTGCAAAGAGTGTGGTGGAAGATTCCTGATGTAAGTTCACATATTCATTGAACACTCTCCAAAGTCCTAGTCATGGGCCGCTACCCGTTTCCCGGGTCCTAAACATGGACCGCACTTTGGGCTGGTTGGGTTTTCTGGGGCATAGAAGTAGGGATATGGGAGGGGGTCCAAAACAAGGAGCTCCTTTTCGGAATTCCCTATAATTATTCATGGACTGAATCCAGAAGTCACTATATTCATGGACTGCGAGAGTCAAAAAGCTTCTTTGCAGTTTCTGTGCTAGAGGAGGATTTCAGTTATATAAACTTGCAACAATGCATCGTAAATGCACCGCGTGCGCATCGATAGGTAAGACAGTCAGGCAGTGACGTTTTCGGAATTCACTATATCAAAGATTGTTGTCTACTGGGTGTAGACTTGAAGCCCGCTATTTATGGAGACCCTTGGCTAAAGTAGATCTCTAAGTAGAAGCTTATGGTTACGACCCTTTAGACCTAAACCCTAAACTCAAGGGTTCTCCGCTAATACGACCCCCACAATATTCCCCTCAAATTCGCGTTGATCAGCTTGAACTGTTCTTAATTAATCCTGACTAAGTGGGAGGGGGGGAGACTAGAGCTGGTAATAGGGGAACCCTACACCCTAAACCCTAGAGCTGTGAGCGATGCGCGTGTCTACACCCTAGAACCTTAAAACCCCCAAACCCTAAAGCTCTAAACCCCAAAAAACCCATAACCCAAAACCCTAAAAGCCAAAACCCTAAAAGCCTAAACCCTAAAACCCCTAAACCCCAAACCCCACAGCCCTAACCCGTGGACCCCTCTCTGCAAAGCACCATCCACTAGGATGGCATGCGCACGCTCGAGGCAAGCTGGTGGCATCTCAACAGTTCTTCACATTAGGGTTTAGGGGTTTAGGTTGGGTACTGCCCCCCCTCAGTAACAGTTGGATAACCATTATAACATATAGCCCTTAATAGGACCCTAATATAGAGTGTTACTGGGTGGGGGCAGTACCCAAGGTTTAGGGTTATTAAGGTTTAGGGTTTAAAGGGTGTAGGGGTTTAGGTTTCAGGTTTAGGGTTTAGTTTTGGGGTTTAGGGTTATTAAGGTTTAGGGTTTAGGAGCTTAGGGTTATCAAGGTTTCGGGTTTAAAGGGTGTAGGGTTTAGGGGTTAAAGGTTTTTAAGGTTTAGGGTTTAAAGGGTGTAGTGTTTAGGGGTTTAGGGTTTTTAAGGTTTGGGGTTAAAAGGGTGTAGGGTTTAGGGGTTTAGGGTTTTTAAGATTTAGGGTTGAAGGGGTGTAGGGTTGAGGGTTTAGGGTGTACATATGGTTGAACGTTTTGGACTTTGTACCGCCAACCTTATAAAAGGGTGTTTCATCAGTATGGGGATGTATAGAGATACATAGGGCGTAAAGCCTAGGGGATAACACATGGGCTTTGGTAACCCCAACCTTCACTTAGGATTTTTTTGTAGTCATACGATTCCTCATTTAGGGTTGAGGGTTTGACTCCCTGATTATCAGAAGGGTCCCCCTTCGGGTTCCACTAAATTGCTTGGTTTCTGGATGTGGAGGGTTAATGTAGACCCATGATAAAAAGCCCCTCCTTTGAAGGGTCTTAATGTAAGGCTCCTACTACAATCCCTATTAAGGGGAGGGTGTTCAAAAAATCACGGGTCCACATTATGCACCTTCTTGTAAGACGATGGGTGCCTTGTGAGTTTATATGTTGAGATTCTGGAAGATGTAAGTATCTACCTTGCTAGGGCTGATGGGACAAGGCTTATCAAAGTGTATAGGTCCTTCTTAGAGACCCCGTAGCACGGACCCTTTAAGCCCAACACACTCCATCACTGGAGGCGAAGAGGTGGTCAGTTCAAGGGGATTAGGGTTTAGGGTTTAGGGGTTTAGGGGTTTAGGGTTTAGGGTTTCGGAGCTTGGGGCCTCTGTTTCCTGGATCCTGCAAATGATGTGGGCTCGTGTCTGGGCGTGGACTCCCTGGATTGCATGATCCTTGCTACAACTAGCAAGGCTGTTCAGTATGTATGGCACTACTGTTGCTACTATTGTTTTGTTATCACTACTATCGCTATTGTGTTTATTACTGTATTAGTATTGTTGTGATATTGTTGCTATCATCACTACTACTGTTATTGTTGCTATTATCACTACTACTCTTGTTGTTAGCAGTATCATTATCACTTTTATGTTTACTACCATTGCTACTGTTACTTTTTTTTGTTCTTCTGTTTGTTCCTATTATCATTACTATTGTTTTCTGGAATGTTATTCTGACTACTGTTATTATTTCTATTATGATCCAAGCAGTTTGATTTTGGAGCTCGTTCTTGAGCTCGTTTCAGCTTTCGTCCTTGTGCCGTTCCCAAACGCTTTCACATGTTGGAGACGCAGCTGTGGAGCGATCTGAAAATGAAGGTTCCAAAAATTAGGGGTACCGTTTTGGGGGTCCCCATAATAAGGATTATAGTATATTGGGGTCTACATTGGGGTCCCCTGATTTTGGGAAACTACCAAATGCATCCTGGTTACTGTTTAGGGTGTAGGCCTTATGGTTTAGGGTGTAGGCTGTATAGGCTTAGGGTGTAGGCTTTACGGTTTAGAGTTTTCTTTAGACCCTATGTCCTAGACGTAGGGGCTCGGCACTCGGTTTAGGATTGAGGGTGAGCTGTAGGCCTGCCTGACCTATACTACTTAGACCTCTAAACCCAATCCTTGTTTTTGGTTACCTAGTCTTGCATATTTAAAATACTAGACATAGAGTTAGGTCTCCTAACAAAGTGGCAGGGCTTAGAGGTCTAGGTAGTGGCACCTTCAGGCGGGTACTTTCTGGTAACCTCCTCCCCCCGCTGACCACGAAAATTCCCAATATGCTACCATCATATTGGACGGGAACATGTGTCGTTCGTGGGGTGTGGGCTTTATCATTAGGAAAAGTTGGCGTTTGATGCAAAGCATTTCCTCGACACTTCATGCTCCGTCGTGTTTTTCAAAATTTACTCCGTTTCTAGCCCACAGTTGTTTCTTTAGTTTCCTCTCTTTGCTTCTTGCTTGTTCATGATATGGTCCCCCTTAAGCAGATAGAATATGGGGTATATGGGGATCTTATTAGAACATACCCAAAGCCATATTCTATCTACTTAAGGAGGACCATATTATTGTGTTTTCACATATTTCGTCTTCAGCTCGCCGGGGTTCCCAACCCCAGCATAACAGATAGTGTATGCTTTGGCTTACGGAACTGGGCAAGTGGGAGAAGCCAAGAAAGGCCAAACATGCCCACCAGCTGCAAGAATGAACATGGATAGCGGGAAAATACCACCACGGCCACGCCTATTCGACAAAAACTTATGCGTATTCTGACATATTTCTGCCAAAAAAAGCCCTATAAACCTTAACCATTGGTTCCTACTGGACCTCAAAACTGGACCATTGCTGCAAGTGACTCTTACTCTTCAGATACTTCTGCTTCTACAACCCAACCCTAACGAGGAGCATGAAATTGTCATTTCAAGTGGTACTGCTGGCGCCAAAACAACCCCACATGGCTTGATTGTACCATAGCATCCTAATTCGCACAGTATAAAAGTATTCAAGGTTATGACAAATTTTAAGTATCTATCCTATCAACACCATACATTTCCGGCGTCCATTTCATGTTCCATGTTCTTTTTCATGTGATTCTCAATTCTTGGGGTAAAGCCCTTATATCCCCTATACACCCTAGACCCTAAACCTTAATCGGTAAGTCTGAAGCCATCGAAGAAGAGATCCAAATGCAAGCCTCACTGTACCCTCGTTGGCAGGGCAGTGAGACTTCCACCGACGACCTCATGACAAAGCTAAGTCTGAATCTTAGCGTCAGGTTAGACCCCCTCCTATCCTTGGGATGTTTTTGACTTCCAGTGCTGTATAACCCAAGCGAACTATTAAACGTTACGTCTTATTAGAGGTGTGAGGGGGTTACGTCCCCAAGTACCCTCGATTCTGGGTTTACGTAAAGAGTGTAGAGGTTCGGGCTTCATCTAATTGAGGTTCAGGATGTGGGGCGTGGTGTGAGGGTTAAGGGTTGAGGGCTAATGAAGTTGTCAGGGCTCGGGGCTTTCAGTGAAATGGTTAGGGCTTAGAGTCTCCGGTTTCAGGGTGAAGGAAAGAAGTTTTTTCAATCCTGGTGGGCTCCTGGGCCTTGAGTGAGAAAATGAAGTGTTGATTCTTTGATTTTTTGCAAGCACCCCTGTCCTCCACATGGCTGTCGTCATGTTTTCCCATTTGCCATCTGGCGTGGCCTCGATGAGACAGATCCTTGATTGGCAGCCCTAATTCAAGTGCAATTGCCAGTAGTGATCCTGGTGCTAACTTCATGCCAGTACGAGAAGCCCCCAGGCCGAATCAATATTGGACATGAGAAGCTGAAACATCCTATACCAGCATAGACCACCCTACAGCACAGTGTACCTGTCTAGACATTTGTAATCCCGCATAAGAGCCCTTGGGCTCTGTATGGACCATGAATTCTGCAGCTTGTAAATGCCCATAAACCACAACAAGCCCACTTAGGGGCCCACACCTGGGACGCACGAAACAGACTTTTAGAGGCCTAGGGCCACGTAATGAGAGTTCCAACCCTATTTCTGTCGTCTCCTTAGAAATTTTTTCAGTTTTCATTATAGTATAGCGCTAAGTAATCACTAAGAATTTTCATTATAGCTCTAAGGAGACTACAGATTTCACGCTTTTATCCTGGGGGTCCCAAGGGAAGCCCCGACTCTGAAACACTCCGCATATACATCCCGGACCTGGAATTCTGCAATGACCTTAAGCCCTAAATCCTGAAGGCCGCTGCTTATGGTTGAGGATTTAGGGTTGAGAGTTGAGGGTGTAGGATTCAAGTCTTAGGGTTGAGGGTTTAGGGTCGAGGGTTTAGGGTTTGGGTTTTCGGGTTGATGTTTTAGGGTTGAGGCTTTAGGTTTCAGGGTTCAGGGTGTAGGGTTGAGGGTTGAGGAGAAACCCCGTAGTTCCCCTGGTATGATCATCTTACTGGTGGTTGCCAGGGAATAAGGGGACATAATCCTGACATAATCCCTATGTAATGTATTTCCTTAATAACCCCCAGTTCGGTCATAGACAACGATGGTGCTTCGTGATTTTCCCACCTAGAATCAGCCTGCCACTGGGCACTGAGGTCCAGGCTACCCGCCCAGGCGGATGCACTCCAGGATTTGTGTTTGCAGATTCCTTTGGGTTTGATGGTTGAGGGTTCAGGGTGTATAAAGGGACTTTAATGGGAATCTCAACACAGTAATATAGTAAGAGCCCATTATGTTCCTACTATATTCTTGTGTTTTGGGTTTTCATGTTACTTTCTTTAGTATAGGGTTTTGTTGTAGGTCCTACATAGTAATTCTCAAGTATACGCGTCCCAAGTCATTCCAGTAACCGTGCTTGTGGCAATTGTTTTTGCATGTTGCGCCCAATGGGCCTTCTATGGAAATTAGGTAGGTTCCCTTCAGGTGGCATAAAGTACGAAGCAACTGTAAACCCTAACCGCTCACGCTGGGTCCCTGTTGAACCGGTTTATGTTTTCCATACAAACACCCTATTAGGAATCTCCAACTTTTAAGACATTATTTCCCAACGAGGAACCAGAATCATATCCCATTAGCCCTAGGGCTCCAAGCATCCCAACATAGGTGCTGTTGATGGACTTCGTGGCCCGATGTAGCCATCTGAAGATTCGGCCCCGCTAAAACCCCGCAAGGAGCTTCGAATTTCAATTTTTATATTGTCGGGATGAGGAACCGGAACAAGTGTAGAGTTTGGGGTTTAGGTCCAGGAAGTTGTGCCGGAAACCCTAAACCTTTTAACCCTAGACCCTTAACTGAAAAGGCCATACCTGGTTTAGGGCCTGTCTCCCTAGCGGGCCCCAGGCCCCTTGATTAAGGGCGTTTCTATTTATGGGTCATGCCAGGATATATAGAGGGTACACAGTTTCGGGCAGGTACTCCGAAAGCCTATGATTGGTGATGTCCTTACATAATTTGGATTCCCATTTGATTAAAGTTATGTTCCTGAAGTAGATTGGGCTCCAAGGTCAAAGGCATCGGAATTTCTCCACATAGAGTTTAGGATTCAGTGCCCTTCGGGGCTCTTGAGCTAACACTCTTGGGAAATGAGGAGAGTATAGGGCTTCCCACTTTAGGGTTTGCGGTTTATACACTCAACCCACCCGCCGCCAACTCAGCAAACAGCCTAAACTTTAGGTTCCAAATTAGGTAATAGGAGCCCTCTGGCAAAACCCCTTTTAAAGGACAGATACTAAAAAGTGAATGACTGAACCTAAGCCCTATAAACCCACATCCCAAACCTTCGCAGGCCAAAGCGCAAGTGCACCGACCGATTTTGCATCGTTTTGTTGGTCGCCTTCATGTCTGGCATGGGGCCAGGACCTCAACTTGGGGGGGTGTCCTCTTAGGGGCCTGCATAGTTAGAATCATGGAGAGTCAAAATAGAACATGAAATGGACACCGGGGTTAAAAAGGCATCATGCGCAGATTGCAGAAACGTAGCTTAAGCTACAATACAGGAACATGGAATTAAATCACAGGGTTGCCTCGGCAACTACTTGGGTCAAGACATAGGTCAGCCATACCCTTCTATCACTTAGATGGACCCGGAAGTAGCTACCTATTACTATCTGTAGCGATGACAAGCTATAACAGCGTCATTGGGCCACCACTACCTCGTTCGCTACTTGCCTGTCCATTTGAGTGCACCTCAAACTCAACAATATCCAAAGTGGAGAACCTTAATCCTTCGATCTTACACCCTGGGCCCCATATTTTTTCCACCACCCTAGCATATTTTTTCAACCTCCTCCTATTTTTCTGACCCCCTATCCTATCTTTTCGACCCCGGTGGACCCCTGACTGTGCCAGACCGTTCGTTTAACCCCAGCTACTCGCTTTTCTCACCCCTTTGTTTACCTTTTTCACCCCGGGTGCCCCACTTTTTTAAACCCGGAACAGCTTTTTCCGGCCCCAAAACGATGCTTTTCCGACCCCCCGCCAGCTCGTGGAGTGGACCCTATAGAAGGGGCCATGCCAGCCCAACAAATCCCCAAATCTCTAGATGCTACCCGAAGCCTTCGGCAATCCCAAAGTCCTCCAAAACCCTAAACCTTCGATACTCCGAAAGACCTTGTCAAGAGTTTTTTGGGTCTAGTTTAGGATCTACAGCAGGGTTCAAATGGAGATTAAACCCCGACCCCCGAGATGAATGAGGGCCCTATGACCATCATTCTCAGCTTTACTTTGGGGGCGGGGATTTCAAAAATGTCCCGTAATGGGAACCAAGTTCTACGACTCACAAATATTGGTTGTTTGGTATCCATGAGACAGTGTTTCTCTTTGTTATCTGCGTCACTAGCATTCGTTCGAAATACTCTTCCCCTGAATTGGGACAAGGTTTTCTTGGGCGGCCCCATGCATTTGCCCAAGCCCTTCTACACACTGTGATCTGTCATTGTGAGAAAGAAATGTAGCAACTTTGCATAAGGCACTTCCTGCACGTTGGCAGCCCCACTAGCCGGCTCCAACAATTGACGATGGCAGGTTAGGAGGGTTTGGGAGATCTTGGAGCCAGTGCCATGCTAGATTGGCATATTGCTGCGCCCGTTGCATTCTAGGCCGTCCCCTTCTAAGTCCTCCCCCTACCTCACCTTCCCTATAATGGAACGCACCAGTGCAACAACAGTCCCTCTCCAGACACTTAGCCGGTGCTTTGAGCATGTGTCCCAAACAGCTTCAACTGTGCCTTGTGAATGTGGTGAGTGAGGGTTGCGTGGCTTGTTGTCGTAATTGCTGGTTGGAGATGGTCGGCTGTGAGGTGTCCAGGACCTTTGTGTAGGATGTGGCTGGGATGCGGTGCGTCTTCCGTAGTGCCTTCGAGTGGAAGGACTCCAGCCCCCCCGCTTGTTGCAAGGCCCTACACGCGCAACTTGAAAAAGGAAACATCATGTCATCACCATGTATGCAGTGAGGGAAGGTTCTGCGGATTATTTGCGTTTGGGGGGGGCTGCGCCCCCCCCAACCCCCCCGCTTTTTTCAAGGCAGTGCATGCTTGCAATAAATTCAGAAATACCATGTTAGCGCAATGCACGTGTAAGGAAAGGTGGCGCAGGTGATTTGATTTGCACAAGGGGGGGGTTCGCATGTCATCACCATGTCTGCAGTGAGGCAAGGCCCCAACCACCCCCGCTTCTTTCATGGCCCTGCACGCTTCAAGTAAACAAAACAAACATCATGCTGTCACCATGTCTGCAGTAAGGGAAGGTTGTGCG
Organism: Symbiodinium pilosum; assembly: GCA_905231905.1. Lineage (NCBI taxonomy): Eukaryota > Dinophyceae > Suessiales > Symbiodiniaceae > Symbiodinium > Symbiodinium pilosum. Next base: position 45,530 of record CAJNIZ010042845.1, read on the forward strand.
GTTGCATATTTTCTTTCGACCAAAAACAAGCATCATGTCGTCATCATGTTTGACCTCATCCGAATATATTCTATACCTCAAAAACCCAAAATCTTGAAATCAGGAAAGCCCTAGACCCTTAAAGCCCGCAAGAAAGGCCAAAAGCTTTCAAGAAAGGCCAGAAGCAGGACTCTAAAGTGTGGGCGAACGATGGGGGGTAAGGCTCTCCACCCATGCTTGCGGTACGGAGGATTCCGTCACTTCCACGGCTGCAGTAGGAGAAAGCTATGCAAATGCTTGTGTCGTTTCATTCAAGCCATCCATGCCTCTGGTAAAAGATCACGTCATCGCCATGTTTGCCGTAAGGGAGTGTTGGAGAGAATCATGTGGGGTAGCACTGCCAATACCTTCATCTTTGATTTACGGTTTGTCCTTACACAAAACAGGCATCACGTCATACCATGTTGGCAGCACGGGAAGGTGGCGCGGATCATTTTGTTTGCAATGGGGGGGATGCGCCCCCCCCAACCCCCCCGTTTTTTGGAGACCGCACATGCTTACAGTAAAACGAGTCTGTCATCGTTATGGTTGCCATGCGGATCATTTTGTTTGGACCCGCCTCTGTGAAACTTTTTTGTACAACAATCGCGTCATCGCCATGCTTGCAGTAAGGGAGGGCAAGCGCGCTTACAACACCATTATGTTTCACATGTTTGCAGTAAGGGAAGGTCGTGCGAATCATTTTGTCAACTGGGGGTGCTCGTAACTATCATCGGTTTTTGGCCTCTCATGTGTTCCTTGCGTGTCAAAAATGTCAACGGTCATGAAGATCAGGCGGGTCGGGGTCGCAATGCTCATAACGGTCATCGGCTTGGCCTCTCATATCTTCTTTGCGCGTCAAAAATGGCAACAGACACACAGATCACGTGGGTCGGGGTCGCCATGCTCGTAACTGCCACGGTTTCTGAAATTTGAAGGAAAGCCTGCATATTCCGTTGTTTTCTAATCGTGTTCAAGGCTCCTTAGTTTTTCGGCGTTGTTGGCATTTTCTAAGATTTTCT
>CAJNIZ010042846.1:6900-46439 GCA_905231905.1 Symbiodinium pilosum
TATTCTATCTACTTAAGAGGGACCCGTATCCACTGGGACAATCCAAAACCCGCCTGCCCGGCTTGAAAAGCAACCTGCTCGGGTGGAGAACCTGCAGCGATCGCTGCACTCGCGGCCTTGGATAGGGTTTAGGGTTTAGNNTAGGGTTTAGGGGTCCAAGTACCCAATAATTTGATACTGGGGCTTTAGGTAATAGTAATTGTAGTACAGGTTTTGGGTAGGTATATGATTATTAGGTACTTGGACCCTTACGGTTAGGCTGTAGAGTTTTGAGTTTAGGAGTTTAGGGTCTAGATGGTTTTAGGGTACAGGGTTATAAGGTATATGTTTCGGATTTAGGGTTTGGTACAGGGTTACAAGGTATATGTTGCGGATTTAGGGTTTGGAGTTTAGAGGTTTTTGGAGTTGAGGGTTTACCCTACAAGTCCAACATGTATGGTAAATGCGCCGGTTCACAACCAGCAAGTTTACTCCGCCGGTTCTGTCATGGGATGTTTTTCACAAGACAAAGAGAACCCATCATTTTCCATCTTGCGAGCAGGCAAATCAGCGGTTCCAGGCTTTCTTCAGATCCATCCTTAGATATAATTGTTGGCACCATAGCAGCCCAAAGACCCTCACAACTGCTCTAATTTGAACTCCAAGAGTCTTGCGAAGTCGCTTCTTCGCAGCAAGAAGTTTCAGCTGCCCCATACGCAGAACCCATGGTGCAAACGGACCATGGCCTCTTGGCGCCTTTTTGCACACTCCTGAGATGCAAGTTATATGTATGTTGAAGATCGAGAATTCCACATAAGGATGCTGCGCAATCCAGCATGATGATCAATGACTGAGGTGACAACTTTTCAGCCACCCCATGCTATCCTCTCCAGCGAAGTTGTGCGTATAGCGGCTGTTGTAGCCTCAAGTTTGACTTTGTTAACATGTTGTACAAGTATCCGGTACCGTGTTTGGACACAAGTTGGTGCAACCTAGAAACACCAGTCCCGGGTTTGTCGGAGCAGGTGGGCCATAGCCTTTCATGATCAGGCAGCTTCATCAAGCAAGGCTATACCAGGTCCACACAAGCAGCTTTTCAGCTAAGGGACATGGAACTTGGGCTTCAGGATCCATGAAACCACTCCGAGCCTCATATGAGCTCAAGGTTTTGACACGAGGCTGAATATGTGCATGGACTGCATGTGGATACGAGGTTGCAAAATCAAGTCCAAGCACCTGCAAGAAATTTGAGACAGCTTCCGATGGTAGCCAAGAAAAGCCATGCCAGCATCATAGATAGTCTTGGCCTCTTCCGGCTTCCTTAATTACAGGAAGTAGCCACTCCAGAGACAAACAACCCTCATAATCCCTATTAACCCTTATTATAAACCCTAATTAACCCTAATGAGCCCTAACTAAATCTTATAAATTATAAACCCTATAATAAATCCTATACCCTCAGGGATAAACCCTAAATTATAAACAAGCTGATTTAACTGCTGCCATGCGGGCAGAAACCTGCCAGCTGCTTCGCTGAGGCAAAACCACTTGCTCAGGGCATTCCTTATTAGGGGATTCATGATTGTCTTATACAGCTAGGGCTAGTACTCCTTATTAGGGGCTATGATATAGCTAGAGCGGATTCGACAGGGGATTATATGTCTATAGGGCAATTACAGGAGTTTACTCTTGCATTTGGTTTGCATGGGATAGACTATAACACTAGAAGCCGACGTATAGCATGGGGCCCACGATCCTGCTTAGCATCTTTTATAACGGGATATTATGAAATGAATTTCTAGAAAAGTCCCAGAAGCAAAGCCAGAGCATGTACAGGCAGCTTGGAGTCAGAAACGTCCCGTGCCATCTCAGATTGCACACTCAAGACATATGCCAGCCACTGGGCCACAACTCTGGCATTATAGGCCTTGGTTGTAAGGTAAAAACCATGGCATTGCTTCACCAGAGCCTTCTCAGTGAACCGCCGCTGACTGCATGGGATTCGGTTCTCCCGCCGCCAGTCTTTAAATTGCAGGTATGCATTTTCCAAGAGTTCCTTTCGTGTCATAGCTGTCGGATCCCCAAATGCTCCAGCTGCTAGCAAGGCCTCCCTTAGCAGGGTCATGAAAAAAAGAACATGGCTGTATATGTGCTCACTGTCTACTTCAAAAGATTCGAGCTACATGCAGTTGAGTCTCATTGCCCCACCGTTGGCCGTATGGGCTAGCCCCAAGTTTGCCACGTGCATCGCACAGAATTTGACCATTGAGATGTGGAATCCACGGAGGTACAGGAATGGGCCTCATAATCACTATATATGCAGTTTGGCTTGAATGAATGGGACATAACTCCAGTAGTTTAGAAACAAAAGCCCGCTATAGTATAGCTAGCATGAGTTCCCGAACCCCAATCCATGGATCCAAGTGACTTAGGCGACCTGGCCTCACCTTGTTCGCGATGAAACCTGCTGTAGTCGCTTCAGTAGCTATCCAGCCGGCATCGTCCCCAACATCATAATATCTTGTTGGCCCATCGTCAGCAGTGGCATCGCATAGGAAGCAACATCTCTTTGAAACAGGTGTGTCCTGCAACCTTAGCGTCCTCTCATGCCATTTCCAATCTCCCTTCAGTTCGCAGCAGGCGAACTTGTGGCCGCCTGCCAGCAGCTGGTTTGCCTTCTTCATTTTCGTGACGGAAAGACGTGAGCCACTGCTGCTGCAATTAGGGAAGCGCCCCTCAAAAGCTAGGTTGCAGCTCCATACGATGTGTTCCAAAATTGGGGTCAATGTCTTGAGTTCCCTCTCTATCATGAGCTGGTCTTGCGTAGAAAAAAAGCAAGAACTGACCTAGGCGAACATTCTTCGGCTTGAATAAAGTAAGTGACAAGAAGATGCCAGTCACCTTGTCTTTCGGATCACCCAGACAGCATTCGTCCCCGAACAAAGAAAAGGGTATGTGCGCATCAGTCCCCGGAAAGAACTTCGCATGCGGTTGGCCATGATCTCGCAGATGTTTCCAGTATTCTTCAGCCTTGTCCATGGGGCAGCATAGTTTCAATTCTGCGTGTACGTAGTCTAGGAGCTCATGCACGTCCAATACTGGAACAGTTGTATGAACTTCTTTGCCATCTTGTACAATTGTAATTGGAACCATGGTTGGCTCCTTACATAGACGTTGCAGCCTATAGCCCTTATCCCATAATAAAAAAATATCATCACTATATAGACCCATAAAAAGCTCAAAACCCTTCTTATTATAAACCCGCTATATATATATATAATTATTGTACCTATACCTGGACAAACCCCAAATCCTAATAACACGAGTTGCTCTAATTCTGACCCAGCAATCTAAAGGGAGATTCACAGTCCGGAAGAAATCCCGCGCACTGTTCCCAGGTCTGAAGCGCATCAGCTTCTTCATCTTTAGCCCTCGGAATCGATGGCGAGCTTCCTGGAGAGTAGATTAGTTTCTTGGGTTATAAGGGTTGTGAATGTAGTACGGGGTTCACCATGGCCAGTTTGTAAGGGCAGATTGGGATTTTGGGAAATTGCTTCAGGAGTGGACGTCTAGATCAACCAACGGTGGTTTGTGGAATCTCTGGACACCCTGGTTGGTTTTGATGAGGTTTCGGTGCTTTAGTTTTTATGGGTATTGGTGAATAATTAGCCCAGCAGCCTCAAAGCTTGCACGTGCATCCACCATGGCAGCTCCAACTGTAGCAGCCTTGTAGGAATTGCGTAGAGGAAGTAAAATTACAGGGCTATCAAAAAGCGGTACACTGCAACTGGACGGAATATGATAACAGCGAGGCTCACCATCAGATATTTTCTCGATCATATTTTGTAGAAGCCCATCTTCTTTGTCACCAAGATCCGAACCTGGCAAAAAACACAAGGGATGGCAGAATCATGTAGACACTGCGCAGTCAGGGCTTCCAACGTTCTTTTTTTGGACAGGGCACGTGCGGCGCTGTCTAGGCTGCTAGCAATCACAATTGCTTCGGGAATGGTACACCACCTGCACCTGCACTCCTAGATGTCCTACCCTGGCATATATCGCGCTCGATGCATTCCAGGGGTCGTCAATCTATTCATAATCTAATATAAGCTAGGGTCCCAATTGCCTCAAACCCTTTAATAAACCCTGTATATCCATTATAAACCCATACGGGACGTCCCCAGGAAACATCATGACAATAATCCCAACTAGCTATGCATTTGAATCAGGTAAACGCAGGTCATCAGAAGCAGGTGGGAGACCGTTCAGATAACATGCAGCCCTGGGTCTCTCCAGGCATGCAGACTTTGGAGTCCGATGTGATCATGATCACAGCGACAAATCTAGCTAGGTAGATCTCCTATCGTGTAGGATGCTAGAATCAAACGATGCCCCAGAAGCTACCTAGCTTGTTTGGATGGATCACTTCGACTTGCGGGCTTTCTTGGAGTCATCCTTGGGCTTGCTCCGAGACTGAAAGTCCTTGTAAATCGCATCGAACTTGTCACAGGTGGTAATCAAGGTGCCCGTTAGGTCGCCCATGGACTCAACCTTAGCTACACTTATATAACTTATAAACCCTAAACCCTAATAAACCCTGATCCCTTATAAACCCTAAACCCTAAACACTATAAACTAATAGGGGCAAACCCATAATAATAATCAACCTATATACACCCCTTGCAAGCTAAGAAACCCTAGGCCTATATATCCCAAACCTGCGCTTCGAAGAAAATGAGCCAAGATACATCATCCTCGTCATATGCTTTCTGGAGATCAGCACGGGCTTGGGCAACATTCAAAGCCTGGCAGATCTACATGCATGCTTCGGGGATTATTGGGGCATTGCGTGATATGTCTATACTAGGGCTTTGAAACCAAACTACAAAAGTAGGGTAGTTACTCCCAAGGGTGTAGGACTACATTTTTCTATCTCCCTCCAGCCTCCAGCCCCTTTCAACATGAAAATGTATACCCCACTCCCAGCCTGATCCTCCACATCATTCTTGATGGCAGTCAGCAAGTGGTCGCCCCTGATGAAAACGTTTAACATCCATTGGTTATCTTTACAAGATTACATCTGCTATGGATTCTGAATTTCTCAATGGGGAACCCACATTGTCGCAGAGCTTTTCTCTTTGCGAAGATTCGAAGCCAGCTTGATCTTGTCAGTGCCCTTGTCCAGGGCCTGGTGATGGAGCATCATAATTGGTTTTCGCGGTAATGGTATATTAGCAGGCTTATGTATTAAAATAGTTTATATATTATGGGCTTTTAATATAATTAAGGTTATTGGGTTTATAGGGTTTATAGGGCAATTTCAACATGTACTGAACGTAACCTGCCTTTTTGGCCTTGCCCTTGATTTCTTTCGCTTTCTTTGCCAAGTCCGGCTGCTCCCCTGCAGCGGGCTCCTACATATCAAGAACTGTACAGAGAAGCCGAATAATTAACATGTACAATTGTATACGTACTTGCTAGCACCAGGCATGCACATAGCATCCTCGCCAGTTGACTTCGGCTTCTTCTGCGCAGCCTTCGCTTTTCCTTTTGCCTTAGGCTTTTTCTTTGGTGACTTGCCTTTCTTTGTGCCAGCTTTCTTTTTCTTTTTCTTTGCATCATGCGGCGAGCTACTTGACCCCGAGTCTTCCGAGCTGTCACCCAAGGACACTTCGAGGACATTCTCAAGCTCCTCTTCGTCCAACCTCTCCTCCGTATCATCATGGAGGCACAAGTACTGGATCATCACCTGGTACAGGGAGGGTAGCCATATATACATATGGCATTGTTATACTGGTATTCATCACATATGGGGTTTAAAAATACATTCATGATCAAACCAAAATAATAAACTGTACATGTTTGACTTCGGCCTTGTTGGAGGGGCATTCGGGGTGGTTGCGGATCTCGCTCTTGGCTCTTTCTTCATCAGACTCTTTCGCCTCGATGATGCACTGGGTGATTGTTTCTCCCCATTTTTCCTGCATTTCAGCCCTTGTCATCCATTTCCGGAGGCCTCGTCGGGAGTTGCGATTTCTGGATTTTAGCTTTGCCAGGAGAGAGGACTTGGCCCAGTTGCCGTCGCAAAGCAGCCAGTTCTCAAACAAGTAGGATCTCTGGGAGGAATTCCCCTTGCATTTGGCAGCCAAAGAAGCAATCTCCTTGGGACAATTCGGACCTTAGAATTATGATGGGCGGAAAGTAGCATGGTCAGACCAATACCCAAGAAATCCTAATATAACAACTGGGGGAGCTGCTCGACAAACTCCGGTAGTACCGCATGTTTCGGCGGTGCAATCGTTTTCTGCGTTCGTCCTTTGTCTCTGGCTCGTCGGGCTTGTTGTCAGACAGCATTGCTGAAACATCATCCTTAGCATCCTTCGTTGGCTGCTCTGTTGCAGCGTTCATGTTGTCACGGGACTTGTGATCAGTAGCAGCCGCCCCTGCAGGTGCCGAACTACGAGAGCTGCGCATGTCCTCGATGGATTTGGCTACCTCTTGCAGCTCGGCATCACTCAGCCTGTCAACAGTGTGCCCTCTGTGCAAGAGTCCTTGGACACGCTGCCATACTTCCAAACCTGGGTCACTAGCAGAAGGGGCTGCTTCCTGTGGCTCCCAGGATTTCCAGGAGGACCATTGGTCATCTGTACCCTTAGCATGTTCCCCGTACCAGTAGCCCCACCCATTGCCATAGCTTGAGGACCACCAACTGTCAGACCCTGTTTCACTCCATCCATCACTCCACCACGAATCCTTGCGGTCAACCGAGGCTGGCTGCGAGGTGGGTGGCGTTGGCGTGGCTGATGTGGCATCCTCGCAACGACGGGAAATTAGATTCATATAAGAATATCTATTATATTATAATGGGGCTGTTTTGATTGCATCTGGGTCTGAGAATTTGATAAAAATCTGCAGTGCGCCCGCATTAAAGTAATTTGGGTTTGATGGTATAGGTTCCGGGATTGGGTCTAGCATTAGAAGGTAGGTTCCAGGATTGGGCAATATAATTTTAATAAGGGCATGGGATTTGATCATAGTAGGTTCGGTTTAGATGGGACAACAGCTAGGTAGCATGCGCATATATAGACGCACATGCAAAGCAGAAAATGAGGTCATCAATTTAGCATAATGGAAATTTCCAGGAATTAGGGGCTCCCTCTCTTGGGGTATTAGAGTTATATATATATAATAATTATACATCATTTCGTTTGTTGGAAAGTTTGGAGGCCTTTAACTCGTTCTTGGGTTTTGAGATGGAAACTATGTATTTGACACGATGAACCCGTATCCAAATAAATATCTTCAGAACTACAGGGGCACCTTTTCCGGGGTATAATAATATAAATATACGTGTAGTTATAGCCAGATCCCTCATAAGACTGTACGACACATGCATATGTGGGACCCCTGTGTGCCATAGTCGAAAACGTTAAAACACCCTTCCTTGGTTTGCCCAACATGGACACCTCACCGGTTTATACAAGCAAGTGCAAGCCGAGGTTCCTTTTCGGCATCAGTCCGCTTCGGGGAAGCAACCTGACAAGAGTTATAAATCATATTCGAATCTAATTATAATTAGCTATAGCTATATAGGTGTAAAATGGAAGTGGGGGAAGCTTCGAAAGCACGATCAGGGGACATCAACATAGAGGCCCTCAAAGTTGATCATAGAATGATACTACTATGTAGAGAGCTGGGGTCCAAAGCTGGTAAAGGTTTAATAAAGCATTTACAAGATAGCGTAATTATGAGCCAAGCTGCACCATCCTTTGAAGCTTTCGGAATTTCTTGCCGGCTTCTTTTTCCGGTGGATTTCTGGGGGGTCTGCGGATTCTTACCAGGTCTTGGCGGGGTCCGCTCTGTGGACACAGCACGGGGTGCCTCTTGCTCTGGGAGCTGGAGCTGAGACTCATGATCCTGCAGAGTGGGAGCATAAGGAGAACCTGGCAGGTTATCAGTAGACTGATTCGCAACAGGGCTTGCCCGAGTGGCCTCTGTTTTCACACGCTTGGGAGTGGGCTCTGGTTCGCACTTCATTGGCCTAGGTGGCGGTGGCATCTCTGAAGTCTGCCCTGGCTCCAGTGAACCATGTCCTGCAACCTGTGAATCCTGCCCTGGCTTCTGTGAATCCTGCCCTGCTGGCTTCTGTGAATCCTGCCCTGCTGGCTTCTGTGAATCCTGTCCTGCTGGCTTCTGTGAATCCTGCCCTGGCTTCTCTGAATCCTGCCCTGGCTTCTCTGAATCCTGCAAAATTAGGATTTATTAGAGGATTTATAATGGGGCTCAGGGATTATGAATATCTGAAAGCCACGTAGTAACCCCAGCTACCCACATTATTTAATACCGACTTACAAAGTCCCCCTGACCCTTCATGTGACGTATAGTCCATCCAATAAAGGAGTAATAAGTATGTGATAATAGGATCACCCTAGTAATATTGAAAGCTATTAATTATTACGATGACCTGAGGTACCGGGACTCGTGTACATGTGCGCTGGCTCCTTGCTGCTCTCCGAGGGCTGTAACTCGTCTTCATACAGTGTGCCTAGGCAGGATTTCTCATCGAGTAGGTTACTTGCTAGAATTCAATTGCAAAGCGATCTACCATGCGTAATGCTATTGCAACAAAAGCACCTCGGAAAGCCTTCGCTCTCATAGCTGCTGCAGACTCCAAAGCCAACTGTAGCGGCGTCTTGCCACTGCCATCTTCCGCTAGCATTGTTTCTATGTATCTGGAGGTGCGAATGTAAACCTGGAAATGTGTGAACCTATTCTATGGAAGACTCCACAACCATGTCCCAGCATTGCCCCCCTTGAGCACATAATTGCAACAATAGCACGACCTGAATGCTTTAGATTTTTTCTCGGGCTGGTATGGAATGGGTGGGCGAACAAGGAAGCATTTCAGGGGGGAGCATGGAGTCACACCGGAGTCACGGTAGAGTCACGGTCAGATTTGGGGTCTGAAGATGTAACTAGGTGCAGAGTCACGCCCGAGTCACGCCAAAACCACGCTAGCATCACGGTTTCGCAGTTTCAGAGAAATTGACATAAATCCATTAGATTTGCTTGAGTTTTTGAAGAATTCCCAATGGTACTTAGAGGAGATTTCATTGACTTCGCAGCTCTCAGCTCTGAATTCCTGCTACCATGCAAGCATGCGCTAAGGACAGGCCGCATGTACCAGTGCAGAATTTCAGCAAAGGACTGGCTTTGGGTGCTCGTATTTCACGCAGGGCTGTGCACACTTCTTCAGCAAATTGGGAAGTTATCCACATGCATGTGCAAGCTGGCATGATCTCCTGCGTGTAGCAACATGAGTCTCTCACACAGAAACCTGCCGAAATGAATTTGCATCAGGGAAGCGCCGCGATCTAAAGGGTCATGACGGGGCGGTAGCGGCCAGCTGCTTGCTCAGCTAGCAGGAACTGGCGGATCTCTTCCAGCTCAGCGTGCTGCCACGCGAGAGGTGGCAGACAGAGACCAAAGTTATAATCAAAATTAGCATGGATTTAGCATGGATTGCCTAGAGGGGTCAGATTTTTGTATTAAAGCAGCTGTATTTCCCAACCACAGCTAGCAATGCCTTGGCTTTCGCAGCTGCAAGTCCTCTGTGAAGCCGTTCCTCTATCTTCTTGCCATCGTTTGCCTGAGCTGCACATTCGGGTGCACACATGCATTGTACGTAATACACCCCTGTATAGGTCGAGTATTATAAATATACATAGGCAGCCAAGGATCCATGTACTTCAGGTGCATCCTCATAATGGCATTGCAGAATTTGCGTGGATATTCTTGGGTTTCCTTCAGACGGAGGCCACCAGTTCTTAGCAGCAAAATGCAATCATGATCATGAGGAACTGTCACGCTTTGAAAGGCAAGCAGCATGTAACATAAATGCAGTCAGGCCGCACGGTCTTCTTTCCATTTTTATTCACACCCACTTTAACCACATCCTTTGATGACAATCCCAGGCGAAGCCGCCTCCTCATCGGCAATTTGCGGGCAAGCCGCGGGATGAAGCCCCTCAGCAGGTGTTGGGTTATAAAAGGGGATCCTGGGGGAAGAAGGGGCTGTGTCTGCAAGCATTCGAAATTGTCCATGAATTTGCTGAGCTCATGACGCTGTGCCGTAGGCATGGGATCCCTTGCACGTGAAGTGGCCGAAATTCCCCATCCAACTCAGCTAGCATACGTACATGTACACAGGACACCCACATGTGAAGTTATGATCATTCCATTCTGAGGGTCTCACAAAAACACTTTGTGAACGGGAAGGAACTTCTTCAGGACACGAAATATGTGTCGTACGTAAGGGATCCAACCAAGTCTGGATGACATCGGCTGCTCAATCAGGAAAAAGCAGTGGCGAGCTGTAAGTAATAGCGCGAGCAGGCATACGCGGGCTGCAATCCTGAGTTTATGCAATATTCTAAATTGGACACTTCGAGACTCATGCTGAAATTAAGCCGAGCAACTTATTGCTAGATGCCACATGTGGAAGATCTTCTCGCCCAAATGGGTTCGCTTTGGTTCGGCGTGAAGTTGCTGCATTCATGAACACAAATGAACTGCATGGCAAGCCGATCGTGGCCAAGCTGAGACATTTCATCTTCAGCACAGAGCGTACTGCTGAAATAAATCCAATCCTTTCATGCACGGTAGCAGTTAACAGTTGCACATGTCTGGGAGGCTATATAGCGCAGGTGAATCAAACTGTACGTTAGAAGATGCCGAGGAACACGCTGTTGATGTCATCCTCCATGGGACGTTCATTGATCTCCATGTAGTCACTTAGATCCGCGGACAAGGATCAATTATTAAAAGGTTGTATCATACAAACAAGTCAATGTGATAACATCTCGGGGTGTTTCCCTGATTCCAGTATTACCCTATATATGGATGTATAGAATGTCATTTCGAATCATAAGATTGAACTTGGGGCCCAGGGTTTTGGGAAGTGGTTTTAAAGAGGGATATTTCTAGTCCAAGGTTATCAAGAAAGCATCATGTAAATTTCTTTCACGGGATTTTGCGAGTTTCACACCTACAGGGCACCCTTCCCCTATAGTAGATCGAGTGATATATAATAACCCAGGGTTATAATTATAACTCTGATCATGACACAATCACAAACCCCCTACCCTACCCAGGTGGTCATGAGCATGGGCTGGAATGAAAATCAGCCTTCTAAGCATTTTTCAAAACTGTAGCGCGCACCTGCGAACCTGCAGATTTGCACCGAACTCCCAGATCCGAACACAATCAAAACAGCCCTAGAATATTTTTTAAGGGCCCGTCCTATAATTGCAGATGAGTCGCCTGTGCAATCCAACCAAACCTGGATAGCCAAATACCAGCAAGACACCAATCATGGAAACAACCAAGGAGGTGCACGCGCTGCGGCATTGAAAAGCCAAGGCTGGCACAGTACTCTCGCTGCATATTCCGGGTGCCAGCAAACATGTCAAAGTGAACACGGTCCTGGCAAGTGAGCAAGCGAAACCCATCGTATCCAGTTCCAATATGAACTGATCCAAGGCAAGGACTCTGGCACTCATGCTTGGTGGCGAGTTCTGGGCCACATAGTCGCAAACATGGAGCCTCAGGATTTGATTACGATTGCTAAATTTTGATTTAGCAGCTGTCCATCAGGGCTGAGTCCTGAGCAATGTTTTGTCAGCACCCATGAGAAGCAGGAGTGTCACAGCTGTGACAGATAGGGACAGGGGGCTACGCTGCAGTGCTTCCATGGCTCCTTTCCTGACACACAACCCAGGTTCTTACAGACAGGGGCCCCGGTATATCGTAGCAAGGCAAGACCAAAACCTGATCGACGGACCCCATTAGTTAAAGTAACACATAATCCTGGGCGAAGCTTGATCACGAACATGATATGACAATTGGCCATGCTCTCACGCATGCACATGCATGTACCTGCCTGCGCAAATCATCATGATCACAGTTCGCGGCTACGAGACACATTTGGCTTTCTGTGGCACAGCATCACCAGGTAGCGCGCATGCGCACATGATCTAGCTAGTCTCCCTGGAAGCTTTCAGAAAAGCTCGCCAAAACCATGGATCATGTCCGGAGTCGCAGGCTTCACCCCGATTTCTTGGGCTTCTTCTTCTTCTTGTTGGCTGTAGCCGAGCTAGCAGTCGCCAAGGAAACTCCTACCAGCTCCCACCCAGCAAGCTGCTTTGCCAGCTGGAACCTTAGTTAGAAGAAAGTCAGATATATTTATGGTATCACATGCCCCATGGCAACGAACAAGCCATGCATTTCTAGATTTTCCATGGCACGTCTTCTGCAGATCATTATAATCACCTTTCTTCCAAGACAGGCTGATGCCGTAGACTTTGTTCATCTGACAAACGGGAACTCAAAATCGACAGTCATGGCAAGGTGTGATGACATATCCCCTGGCACATGTACATTTTAAGAGCCTTGATGTTCTTCTTGGTGGCATGGGGGTTGCGGGCTTTCACGTCCTCAAAGCGGTCAACATCCATGTTGGCAACGTAAAAGCCACCGTGGAGCCTGATCAGGACACCATTGGGCAAGCTGCTGCTCACCGCACGCAGACTGCGCTGATCAGTGAATCCATGGTCATTCGATTCTATATCTGAGTGCCTTGGACTCACTATATGGGTTGTTGTCAAAATTATGGTCCTTTTCGGGTCTCTATATTATTATTATTTTAAATAATACGGGGCCTAATACGGGGCCTAATACGGGGCCTAATTTAGGGGACCCAAAGAGGGACCATAATTTTCACAATTCCTCATATAATGGTCATGAGCTGGTTGTACATGTACACTGTACATGTACGATTCTAAAGGAGCCATTATAATTTTGTAGCAAGCCAAGCAACAGAACCCCAATTGTGCTCGCAGTTGGACCGTAGTCCCGGATGACCCGCTCAGCCGGCGCCAGAGTCCATGATGTCCTCAGATGTGGAAGTAAAAGCGAATAAGTCTAGATTATTATAACATTCCTACTGCAAGGAACTAGAATGCCGATGAGAGTCCCAACAGTTTCCAAATTGGAAGGAATGTGCATCACCTTGTCATAGCGCTGCAGCTCGCGGAGCTCATTAATCACCAATTCTCTCACCGCCTGCGCAAGAGAATTAATGAAAAGTACGTACACATGAAGAATGCACGTGTACCCAGGAAGTGTCACAATAAAAGCTGGGGGCAACACCTCTACCCTTTGGCGACTCTTAGGCATAGGATTCTCTGGTCCATACGCCTTTCCTGGGCCCCTGCGCTTGGTCGAGATCCGCGGTGTCCACCCTGCGCGCACGCCCTTGCCAGTGGCCATAGGCTTATCCTCAGCTAGTTACAGATTTCAGACAGGGGTACACCAAAAAATTCTGACCATGAAATGCAAATTCATTGAGATCCAAGCCGGGGTTGTCTCGATCTCTGTGGCACTGATGGAACCCTCTGCTGTCAGCTCCTCTTTGTCCTCTGCTGTCAGCTCCTCTTTGTCCTCTGCTGCCAGCTCCTGTTTGTCCTCTGCTGCAATCTTCTTCGTGGCTCTCCCCTTGCTTCTTTTCTTTTTGCCCTTCGTGTGGCCCGTGCTCACGATCTGCCTTTTCTTGCTAATTGTCTTCTTGCGGCCCTCCCTCTGGGAAGCAATCTCGACAGGATCAATCTCGTCCTGAAATTAGATATATCAGGAACAACAGAAGTGGGAATTGCAGCTCAGAACAGAATTGCAGGTGAATGCGCAGAAGAACATGACATGCACAGGCCTGCTGGCCCTCCTCCAGGACATCAAAGTTCAAGCGCCGGTTCACAGGCATAGGCTCATCATCCTGCTTCTTGCCTGTTTTTTTGCCACGTTTGGCTCGCGGCTCCGCACGCAAGGCTTCCTTTTCCTCCTCCTCTTCCTCTTGCAAAGCCATAGCATCACGGATGACTTCATCTTCATCATCCTCCTCAGCTTCATGCTCCTTCTCCTCCTCTACTTTCTTTCCTTTCTTTGATTTTCTCTTCGGGGATGCCTTCGTTTTTGCTGCTGCCTTCCCCTTTGCCTTGGCTTTGCCTTTTGCCTTTGGTTTCGGCTCTTCCTCACGCACGCTCTTGCGCAGGCTTCGTTGGGCCTACCACTGCGCATGCATGTGAATGGAATATATGATCATGTTACCCAGGTACGTATGGCCTTCAGCATGTTCGGGGCCAGGGGCGCTTGGAGCTCCATGTCCTTCATCATTCTTTCCGTCTGCTCCTCCATGGTGTCCATCTTCTCATTTGTGGGCATTGCAGCTCGCATTGGGTTGCTGGGGCGAGCCTGCATTCAAAAAGAGTCGATCATGATCAAGGCGTACACGCACACATCTACCACCCAAAGTCACATGTACAGCTTATAATGCACCTCGAGAGACTGCGATCCAATCAATTCGGCCTCCACAACCTGAGTGCACGGATTATTGCTCATGCGCAGGTATGCCACAAGCCATGCACATGCCCACCTTCGGCAACTCATTCCCCTGTTCACGGTGCGAGGGCAAATTCGAAGGCACCACCTGAGAATGATTTGCAGGAGCATGCGCATGCAACTCATGCATATCCTGCCTTAGAATCCTCCACGGCAGGAACTGGCACATCCTTCATGATGGAGGAAAACGGATACATACATGACCACATGCCATCCAGAAATGCACATGTCAGATTATAATAATGTCCTTGGATGACTTCGCAGGGCTCTGCTGCTGCCTCCTCTTCTTCGGAGATTTCCTAGGGGAAGCCACCTGGGATCACAACAGCAAACCTGTAGATACAAATGAAAGGGCCATGGCCCATAGCTCGGGCATGCTAGGACTCTCACTCCTGCAGCAGCGTCCCCCTCAGACGTGTTCAAAGGCTGCGCCTGTCACAGATCCAATGGTCTGCATTGAACATGCATGCATTAATTTATTATAATTCTTGCGCTAAGAACTGCTGGCCTTCTTCAGGTCCGGCTTGGCATTTGCCATAGGGGGAGGAGTAATAATTACCTGATACGTATTGAAAACATCTGGACAGATTGCGCATATTTTTCTCCAGGCCTTTGTGTCCTCCATCCGGTCAGCATCCTTCCCATTATCATCTTCATCCTTGCCCAGTGTTTGATTACAATAGCGAATAATGCAAACTCAAACCACACCAGGCACCTGCCTCGTCGGGAATGAAAATGGGCTGCTTGTGCGGCACAACATAGATCACCTCATCATCTTCATCTGCGTCCCGCATCATTTCAGGTGTACCTGCCCACGCCATGACTCTTCATGATCCAAACTTGTGCGACTCTTCATGATCATATGTGCACATGCTACATGTACATGCTGGACCTTCCATTTGGAACTGGGTTTCCGCATTGTCCGGGGCCGTGTTCTTGTCCTTCTCCCCCTTTGCACCCACATCATCCGAGGATTTCGAAGTGGTCAGCTCCTAGCAGAGACGCGTGAAATATTCGAATAACATGATGAGAGTACATGTGCAGGAATACATTTTCCTACATGGCCTCAAGTGCCGAATTCCTCGTTGCAGCGACCAACTCTTTCAGCAGCTGCATGCGTGGGTGCCCAGACCTATAAAGAGAATTCATTTGAGGATTTGAGCTTGACAAAATGTATATAAAACCTGGCCTGGCATCAGAGTTAGCGAGGGTGCGGCGGTGCACATAGGCCGCCAGTGCTCTGTGAAGGCCTCCTTCTATTGCAGCCCAATCCTCTCCAGGAAGCTTTATGAGATGACGCAATGCTGCACATGCTGTGTTATGCATATGGACTTGCGTTTGTGTCCTCAATCTCTTTCTGGGAGGCACGCCGGGCGACCACACCATAATGGGGCGCCAAGGCAACCAATGCCGCCTGAACGGGAGCATATATGGTCATGATCACACATGTACACCTGGAAAATACCTTTGCATCCTGATCATCTATGCCAGCCTGAGTCTCCTTCTGCGTGGGAATGGTAGTAAAGAGACCCAGGTAGTTCACCAAGAAATAAAAGTTTGTCTCCGATTCTTCCACCTGGTCCGTGCAAATTATACATGTGGGCCACTACAATACTAGAACTGTACATGTACCGGTCCTGCCTCAAATTCTGTGATCGATGTCTTCTGCACATCCACCAAGCTGAAGTTGACTGGAACCTGAGAAGTGTGGAAGGGCCGGGTTTTGCATGGGTTTGAGTTAATGGGTGTAGGACTTTATAATTGGATTAAGTTCAGGGTTTATTAGGTTTTACAAGGGTTGAGTATATAGGCTTCAGGGTTTAAAGGGTGTCGTAATGCAAGCAGACCACGCGTCCCCTGGTCCTGCTTCTTTCAAGCTTTTTTGGCCCAATTCCATGGGCACGGGATATGGCTTTGAAGCGGTTCTCCACAAACTCATCATCTCCCAGCCAGCCACGGTACAGCTCCTGTGCCGGAGGTACATGTTTTGGTATATAGCGTATGGGTAGCTTTCCAGGAACTGGCCTTCAAGAGCAGGACGGTTCGAGGGTTGGGCTTCGAAGAAGGCATGCCGCAGGTCACTTGCAAGCCCTGTTTTTAAAATGCTCCCCTGCCCAAGGAACTGCCCAACAATGCTAGCAATAGCCACCCCTGTACCTGAACCAGGATACATACTATTAGGTTTTCTAACTAGGGTAGGTGCTTTTCTTGAATTTGAAGGGTTCCACAATAGTCTACAAATCCAGATTACTTGAGCCAAGGAGTGGCGCTTCAACAAGCGAATCATGGAGCTTGGCTGCCGAAAAAAAGTGCCGGGCAATGCGATAACAAGCCAGGCAGACCCAATGATTCATCATCGGACCATTCGTCAATTTCAGATAGCCTCCGATGTTCCTCGAATCCTAGGATGCAAGATATGGGTTATGATTCGATGAATCTACTTGAGACTTCCACTGAAACTCATTCTGCAGCGAAGTCTCTCTTTAAGAGAGCCTTCTTCATCGGCAAGGCGAAATACCCATGAGACACTCGGCCAGCCCCACTTCGGGGGCTAGGTTTGGTGTAGTTGGCCCATGTAGGGGTTTTCTCTAACTTAGCGGTACCTTTGGAATTCAGGTTGGTCTGCAGTTTGCCTAGGGGCTTATGGGTTCTCCACAATATAAGGGTTATTGGGGTCTATATTATTGGGATCCCCTTGTTGTGGGAAAGTACGTATACCAAGTGGACTTTTTAGTGGGGCTGCAAGTCTTTAAACCAACACAAAAGATCTTGTTTTCCTGCCCGATTCCCTGTGTAAGCAGCTGTACTTGCAGATGATAACTTGCCAAATGCTTTGGAATAATTCCCACAATCTATGCATTTAGCTTCCATAGGTCGGATTAAACTGATCCGCTTTCTCCTTGCTGACTCCCATAACTGATATGAAACCTCATCATTCCTGAGCCATAGTTCATATGAAACCTCATCATTCCTGAGCCTTGGGAAATCCTCATAAGTAAGGAGCGCCGGTTGCGCCAAGTTCAGGAACCAACATGGTAAACAAGCCGGTTGACTTGCAGGGTTATTGTTCAGGGTTTAGGGTTAAGGGATCAAGATTCGGAGTTTGGGGGTTTAGGATCTGGAGTCTAGGGTTTAGAGTTCAGTTTAAGGTTAGGATACAGGATTTGGAGTTTAGGGCTTCTGCTACAGGATCTTAAGGCATATGTTCAGGGTTTGGAGTGTAGGGTTTAGGATGCAGGGTTTGGAGTTTAAGGGTTTAGGGTACCGGGTCTTTGTTCAGGCTTTGGGGTTTGGGGTCTACATGTAGGATTTAGGGTATAGGGTGTAGGGGTAGGTGCTAGGCGATACGAGGTTGAAGGGCGGTACAGAGTTATGTGGTTAGGGTTGATATAGGGATATAGCGCAACGAAGCCGGAAGCTATTGCATTCTGCGGTTGAGGGTGTACTTGGACCCTGGGACTCTCAAAGCATTACTGCATTGGAGGGTCCAGGCAGGGTATGGGGTTTAGGCAGGGCTGATGGGGTTTGGGCTTTAAGGCGTACGAAAAGGAGCTTAAGGCCTTTGACGTTGTTGTGTACGGCTGAGGGCTTATAGGGTCTAAGGGTGGCGAGTAGGTGGTGACCTTGGCCTTAATAAGCCCTGTGATACTCGCCCTATATAAACCTCCTTTAAGGAGTTTAGACACTAGCTCACATGCAAAATAACTACCTGGCGTGGGCATTCAAACCAGCTTTTCAACCTGAACATTCCATTCGACGCTTGTGTTTCTGCAGTGCGAAGACACGAAGCCTGAGCCGAATCCTTAACTCTACCCTCGCCAAACCATCATGAAAGTTGATGTAGTCCCCTTTTCCGAGGACGGTAGCCTTTCTGGAGCCCCTAAACCCTAAACTTTAAACCCGGGCCCTTTTCGTCTTCCATCTTAGCCTGGGGGAGTGCAAAGCTACACCGTAGAAACACCACACTGGCGCTTGAGTCTAGTACGAATACGTTCTTATACAATACCACAGCCAACAGGAGGATGTAATCTAACTATATATTCGAGACTATATATAGTATACCCCACAACGAAATACAGCCTAGTCTCTATTTCATTTTGTCTTTTTTACCGATTTGAGCTTCCAATCCCGGAGTAATATCCCTAAACCCCATAACCCTACACCCCAAGTCCTAAACCCTACATCCTAAACCCAAGCCCTAGAACCCTACCCAACCCACATTTTGCCCCAGGCACAGCGTTGCCGGCTGCCGACAGGGCAGCTTCAATAGCTTGCTGTGGGGAAAGCCCGGAGCTCCTGCGGAAAGGGTGGGTTTAGGGCTTAAGTTTTAGGATTTAGGGTTAAGTTTTAGGATTTGGGGTTGAGGGTTTAGGATGTAGGGTTTAGGGGTTTAGGGGTTTAGGGGTTTAGGGTTTAGGATTTGGGGTTTAGGGTCTAGGATTTGAGGTTTAGGGTTTAGGATTTCGGGGTTTAGGGGTTTAGGGTTCAGGATTTGGGGTTTAGGGTTTAGGAGTTAGGGTTTAAGTTTAGGAGTTTGGGGGTCAGGGTTTAGGGCTTAGGGTTGAAGGTTTAGGGATTAGGGTTGAAGGTGTAGGGCTTAGGATTTAGCGTTTAAGGCTTAGGATTTTCAAGTAGGGTTTAGAATTTCAGGGTTTAGGGATCATGGGGGCATAGTGGGTTGTATACAGGGTATATATGGGAATGTAATGGGTTGTATCAATGGTATAGATGAAGGTATAGAAGGTTATATCAGGATATCTAGGGTATATAGGGAGCCTGCGGAAATCTGCGGTAGGAGCTATGGGCCCGTAGCATGGCTTAGAGTGTGGTGTAAAGTTAGAGTTTAGGGTTTAACGATTAGGGATCAGGGTTCAGGGTTTGGGGCTCTAACTACAGGCCCCTACCAGGGGCTCCTCCTGGGTCCCGAGCATGGACCTGATTGGGGTCTGCAGGGCTTAATCGGGTATCCCAAATAATGGAATCAAAGGGAAAAGACAGAAGAAAATCACGGGATTACATAGGAATACGCTCTGCAAAGGCATAAGACAGGCTTAGGACTTAAGACTCATGTGTTTAACGTTTAGGATTTAGTGCTGACAGTCCATAGGACTTAGGGAAGGGGCCGATGTCAGGGGTACAGTGGATGGGCATAAGCCAGTCTCGGCACAAGCACGTTACACTACGTACGCTATTTCGTCAGGGTTCTGGAATATAGCGTCACGCAGGTTTTCGTCCATCAACACACAATGCCCTGATGCGAAAGGCTCCTGCCGGACATTTATCCTTCCCTGTATTCAAGCAGTACAAGACCTTACAAGGAATCCGCCGAATAAGGCGAAAGTGTTTTTTCTGGGAGCAGGGGCTGCATGTGACAGGTCTGGACCAGTTGGGTTCAGGGTTTAAGGTTTACCTAAACCCCAAAAGTATGTAGAATAATAGCCTTTTGGGCTATGGCTAGGGGTTTTGGGCTGTCATTCTACCTACTTTTGGGGCCCAGGTAGGGTTTAGGGGTTGTAGATGATAAATCATTACGTAAAACGCGTCTGGAAGCGCGGTGCACAGGCTCTAAGGATGATATGCGGGTCTCCCAAAATTAGGAATACATGTTGGGTCCCGATAACAAGGACTACAGTATTTGGGGGTCTGTATTGGGTCTCCCTTCGTTTGGGAAATTATTTACATATTCAGATGGGGGAAGGAGGCTTTGCGAGTGAGCTCTGCGAGACGTCTTCTTTAGAACTGATTGCCATTACTTCTGTCCTCCATGCGGTCACGCTGTATTCTAGGCATCAATACTAGTTACGGGTGATTGATGGCATACTGTCGGGAAAGCTTCTTCCTCCGTAGCCATACTTTGAGTACCCTCCCCCAAACAGACACGGAAGCCCGAAAAAGGCCCTGTAAAGGCTACTGTACTTTTCTTTGAGCGCGAAATATGGGCGACGACTATAAAGCCTAAACCCTGGAGATCTGGAAGCTTTTGAAAGCATGAACTGGGGGGTTATCCAAATTAAGGGATGGTTTCCTTTGGAAGGTTTCTGTGATGTGGAATAAAGTATGTGTAAGAGGAACCTCTTGTTTTTTGGACAGCCCCCTGTATGGATACCTTGGAATGAACAATTATAAAGGAATTCCACAAGGTAGGGCAAGGGTCACATCTGCTCCCGCATTCAGGGCTGGAAGTTTGGAAGTGGAAACGCCATCGCTTAGGGACTTGAAAGTGTGCTCGGAGGTCAGGGTGACTTTGCAAGCAGTTTCACAGTGGGGATAACTGGGCTATTCTATACTTGGCTTTTAAAGGGCATTAAGCTACAAGTATATTTACTAAGCCCATGCAGTATAAAACGGAATCCCATAAAGCGATCATGGGTTAACAGGAAATCATGTACAGTCCCTGAAAACATTTAAAAACCCTGTAGGGGCTCGCTGTCCCTCCATGGAACTCATTCTTGGAAGTGCTGGAAAACTGTTGTTAAACGTCATGGAAACCCTGGATGGCAAAGTTCACTGCGTCACTAAACTAACCCCCAACTTTCAAAACTCACATGTCAAGCGTGGGAAGCCAATAAGGGGCACAGTCTTAGGACCAGGAAACAGGTGGGGGACCGCATTACAGGACCCATGGTTCGGACCATTGACAACAACCCCTCCCTCCCCCCCCCAAAAACCCTAAACCCCGAACCCTAAACCCTAGACCGTGGGCTCTTGGCAGCAGAGGCCGCCGTACTCCCCGCGACTTCCCCAGCCTCAAGCTGAGACTTTATGAAGCACTAGCGTTATGGGGACTACCTGAGGATACATAGG
The DNA here is from genome assembly GCA_905231905.1 of Symbiodinium pilosum. Taxonomy (NCBI): domain Eukaryota; class Dinophyceae; order Suessiales; family Symbiodiniaceae; genus Symbiodinium; species Symbiodinium pilosum. The sequence goes on from CAJNIZ010042846.1 coordinate 28,134, forward strand.
GATATAGATACATAGGCATATACATATACATATATATATATATGCGGGCTATCTTATATAGGGGCATCCAAAAAATGAAGAACATATGGGAAACATAATGGCACATGCAGAGGGATATGGGTTCATATTGGGATCAAACACCACGCACCCTGATTAGAAGTACTCTCATGCAAATCTAACATTCAACTGAGCAGGGCGCCCCTTCTAAACCCTTGAACCCTGAACCCCAAACCTTGAGCCCTAGGCCCCACAAACCCAAACCCTTCGTGTTACCGGCTCAGAACGGGCCCCGTTCAGCCAAAACCCGAAGCTCCAAACAAACTTCTGCGTGATTATGTCATCATGATGAGAGAATTCGGTTTCCCCATACCCTAAACCCTAAACCCTACATCAATCCCTAAATCCTAAATCCCTAAACTCCAAAATTAAGAATATTGGGATCCATCTTGGGTGTAACTCTGACAGAAGCTACCATGCTCACATTCGGCTGACCTCTTCTCTAAGTTCCTCACCCTTTACCCCTTATAAACCTTGACAGAAATCCCCATATTCCCTAAACCCTAAATCCTAAACTAAACCATGAACCCTATACCCTAAACCCTAAATCTCAAACCCCAAACCCTAAACCCAGGATTCCCCAAGCCCTACACCCTGTACATAAACTACCCTATAATCCCAGTTTCCATTTCATTTTCCATTTTCTTTTCCATTTGATTCTCCATTATAGGTGTCTACACTAATACCCTAAGCCCTATAACCCTAAACCCTAAATCCTAAACCCTAAACCCTAAACCCTAAACACTAAATCCTAAACCCTAAGTAACCCCCAGACTTTCCATGATTGAGCCTGCTCTGGATCATCTCCGGACTCCGCAGCCGCCTTTCTCGAATAAGAACTGGGGGTTTGGGGGTTTAGGTTTAGGGTTTAGGATTTAGGGTTTAGGATTTGGGGTCTGGGTCTGAAAGATCTGGGATGCCTATTCTTATTACTGCTAGCTTGTTTTGTATGACTATTCTTGCCGTTGCTATTCCTGCTGTTGTTATTGTTGCTACTACTGTATGCTCGGAATGGCTCTGGCTCTCAGGTTTTTTTTCCTTCGGGAGCAGGGTTAGGAGGTGATGTCAAAAGCATGTGCAGCTGTTTGTGTTTCGTTACCTTTCTGGATCCCGTGTGCAAACAAGATGCTCATGTTTCCTGTGTATTAGGCTAAGTGCAACCTGTTGCCAACAGCAACCATTCTCCAGGATCGGAACTAACAATACCCTTATCCCCGAGCAAAAAACTTGGACCCTAGCCCAGTACTGTGAACTCCTGAGCTATAAAAAACCCTCAAACCTCACCCCTGGACTCGCAAACGTAAACCTTTCAGCCGCTGCATCCTCAGGTGTAGGGGCTCCGAAAGCGTTGAGTTAATCGATGAATATTAAAGCATTGGAGGTTGTGGAAGAAACTTGAAGCGCAATCGATTTCGACCGAGACATTTTCAAACTCAAGTATACTGACGCAATATAGACGGGCACGGGCTCTTCTGGTTGCGTGAGTATAAAGACTGCACAAGAGGTTCTATCCAGTCTGCTTGCAGTGAATACTCTGTGAAACAACAAAATCAACATGATATGGAATCTATTCCTCAACGGATGCATGCGCATCGACTTCAAACACTCACCCATTTGAATCTCGCAATTCCGACCCTGCAGAGTGCATCATGATCCCCTACACCACGCTCCCTAAAGCCTCATCCTGAACCACGCCTAGACCCCGGCACCCTGAAGCCCAAACCCTAGACTTTCAGTGGGGAATGAAGGAATGGAAAGGAACATGGAACTACCACATTATTGGGGATTATGCAGGGGCCACTACGGAGATCCATTCCTCCATGCTTTACTAACAAGCATCAACTAAACCTGAACCCTATAAAGCCCCGAACCCCAAAGCCCAAACCCTCAGATCCGATTCCCTCACCCTACAACCCTAGAATCGAAAAACCCCAAATCCGAGACCCTAAACCTGAAAACCTCACACCCCTCTACCCCAAGCCCCTCTACTTGGAGGGTCAGGACGACTCAGTAAACAGGTAAATAACCCCTTATAACCTATGTAGTAACTCTAGTTATCCCCCGTATGAACCTACTTTCTAAGTCCCCCTGACCCTGCAAGTACTCCCTAACCCCCCTAAACCCTAAACTCCTAAACCCTAAACCCTAAACCCCAAAATTTTGAGACCATGTTGATCGAGCCTGGCCGATGACTCGACCTGATACCGAGGCGGCCGCTCGGCCAGCCTGGCGTGTTTTACAAGGTCCTCTATAGGGTTTAGGGTTTAAGGTTTAGGTTCTCTTTTACAAGGCCCTTGAGGGGGAGGAGGTCCGCTAGGGGAAGGGGCAAGTAGGTTTAGGATTCAGAATTTAGGGGAAGGGGTGTATAGGTGTAGGGTTTAGGATTTGGGGTTTAGGGGAAGGGGTAAGAAGGTTTCAAGAAAGGCTTAAAGGTTTAGGGGATAGGCGGTGTATATGGAGGGACCTCGGGTTTAAGCTTTCGGTTTAGGGGGAGTACAGGGAGGGTGCCCCAGTTATAAGTTGGGTTATATATAAGGGGATATAATGATGATAAGTTCTGCTTCAGTCCAAATGAAAGTAAGATCTATACTCACGGGAGTTTTATGCGTAATTATGTAACAAGGCGGCCCCTCCTTGTAGAGGGAGCACAGTGAAAGGGGCTAGGTCGCTGGTTATCCTCAATACTCCCTAATCTGGGTTGGTGCTAAGGAACTTAAATCAAAATCACTATACTCAGAGGTATATAAGGCATAAAGGCGTGTATATATGTATATATCTATATATGGGGGGTATGTAACTATAGGTATAGGGTATATCGAACCCAGAACCCATTTTGTAGGCAACTGGAACCCTAAACCCCTAAACCCCTGAACACTAACCCTAGACCCCTAAACCCTAAACCCAACCCGAGGGTAAGCCATTGCCACCAGACGGTAGCCTCGGCAAAGATGCCGTGAGCCTTCTCCACAGCCTGCGTGCAGAGCTTTGTTGTTTCTTTGCTCCAAGGCTTACAGTACCCTACAAGCCCAGTTACCTATATATTGGGTTCCTGTCCTTAAGTCCCTATATAAATTTGTACTATCTATAACCCAATGTTTCGTTGCTCCAAGGCTTACGGTATATGAGCTATAGTCTAACCTCCTAGTATTCCCCTTAAGAACCCATGTAGTCCCCTAAATGGGGCTAACGGTCCAAGGACCCAAATAATACGGCTTGAGGGCCCAACTACTATGATATCATAGCATTTGGGCCCTAGAAAAACCCTATTATGTGGGTGTTTGGACCCTTATAGGGTTGCAGTATATGGTTGGGTCAGGCTTGCTGGAGACAGGATGTTATGCCCAGGTTCTCTGTGCTTACTTAAATCCATGTAGCTGTATGGTATATACTTGGGCCCTAAAGTAGTTATATGGGAAACCCTTTGGGTCCTAAGTATACACTATATGGCTACATGGAGCCTTTGGGAAAGCAGATGAGAGGCAGCATCTCTTAGAAGATACCTTGCAGAGGCCGTACGGAAATTCACCTCCTGGACACTATAGTCCCCCTTTTGTCGATAGCATATAAGGGTAGTGGAAAAGAAAATAGAAACTACTGCTTCGGGTTTAGGGTTGAGGGTATAGTACGTACCACTTAAGTAGATAGAATATGGCTTCGGTTATAGTATAATTAGATCCCCACATACCCCATATTCTATCTACGTAAGGGGGAGTATACATCTAGGCTCTTGGTTCGCATCCCGTGCTCGGCACGTGGGATTGCAGATTGCCTGGGCGTGTGCCTCTTTGCGATGCGACGATTCAGGCTTAGAGTATGCAACACCTTGGTTGCAACGTATGTCTAGTTCCTGAGGGTGTACTTCAGGATAACCAGCAAGCAAGCCCAAACAAAAAACAATCTTCCTTAGGTTTCAGAGGCATTCATTATATATGCGGTTTATGAAGTTTATGTTTCTTAGGCTTTAGAGTGGTTCCGAGAAAGCTTTGCGACCTGCACGGCAGTTACCTGCATCCTGAGGCATAAGCACATGACCATCAAACAACTGAAACGCCCTGCGAGCCATAGAACCGTGAACCGTGCAACTCCGGCAGCCATGAGCCCCGAAGATCCTTACCCCAAAGGGTCCTAAGTACCCATATGGGGAATACTTACCCAAACCATAAGGGAAATTACTACTACAGAAACCATACTTTGTACCATATAGGTACTTTGGACCCTTTGGGTACCTTACTTGTGTTATATTCTTTATATATATATGTTTATATGTTCATGAATTATACTGGGAAAATGGAAAAGCAAATGGAAACTACTACTCATAAGAAGGTATATTGTGATTAGACTGTAGGGACGAAGGGAATGTAGTCCATGGGAAATATAGAGGGAGTATATATTCTCTTTTTCCCTACTGACTCCCAGTAATTTCCTCCGAAATACTTCACCCTCGACTTACTGATTCTTAGCAGGGAATGGAGGATTGGATCCCTAGAGTAGCCCCTATAGAATCTGAAATGATATGGAACTAACTTTAGGATTTATGGTTTAGGGTCCACATTAACCCTACTGAACCTGAAAAAGGGGACCGGACATGAGCCCTTGGATAGACTTACACTCCCGGGAACTAGCATGGAAACCCAAAAGGGGCCCTATAAAGACTACAGTCCTTCTAAAAGGGACTATATGGGTTTCCATGTTAGTTTGGCGGAGTGTAGCAACATGTCTGAGACGGCGGCATCCATGAAGCTTCGGTAGCTAAGGCGATTGTTTGGGTCCACGCCCATCTCCTCAAACACCTCACGGCACGGTCCGGTTTAGGGTTTAGGGTTTAGGGTTTAGATTTAGGATTTAGGGTTTAGGGTTTAGGGTTTAGGGTTTAGGATTTAGGGTTTAGGGTTTAGGCTGCAGTCGTCTCAAACCCTAGGATGTGCTCCTAGCACTGATACAGAGACACTGTATAACCCCTCCGTGCCTTATACCTGGGTGATGACTTAAGGCTTTTGAGTGCACCAAGTTCATGCAGGGTCCCTACTTTCGACGGCATGGAAGCTTTTTGGTCTAATTCAAAACAACTTTGGCTCATGGCGACATAGAGGAACCAATGCACCTAAAAAAGGATGCGCGCCCTAAATTTTATGGGATCTTGACCAGCTTACATGGTAGGTAACAGACCTTTTCGGCTCCCAAAGCCGACCATTTAGAATCCCTTCAAGGCCACGAGCAGGCTACAGAAGAGCACTAAACTACCTAAACCGAAAACCCTAATTACATAGTGGTTTCAATTTTCTCTTCCATTCTCCCAATATAACTCCTAACCCCTCCTCAGGGTTCCTAACTTTGGCGAGGAATCCCCGCATAAAACTTCCATATTGCCATGGCACGTAATTTCAAAAGGATTTCTGGGCGCATTCAAACATAGATTCCTTCCTGAAAGTCCGAGATCAGCAATTCAAGCAACTGATCTCCAGGAATGGAACTAGTTAGGCTCCCAGCAGAACTTTGGACAAAAAGCTCGGGTAGGTCCAATGCACAGCTTTTGGTTCGTGACTTGCCTGACTAGCCGCAATGTAGAAACGGGAATTGTATCCCTTATATTCATTACAATAGAAAATTACACCCTGAGGGCCCCTAAACTCGGAACCTTCAATTCTTAATCCCGAGTTCTAAACCCGAGCTTCTGCTGTGACCTGCAGTCCATGCTGCCAGAAGGCTACCTAACTGCCGAGCTCCAATCCAAATAGCAGGAGTTGAAAACGTGACAGAACCTAATGACACATCTCTCAGGTGTCGCTTTCTGTCCATAAATCTACATGCATCTTATAAAGCAACCAACAAATTTGAAAGACCTTCAACCCTGAAATCTCAGACCCTTGAAGCTCTTTAAGAACGAAGTCCTCACCCCCCTACTCCATCCCATCCCGCCGAAAGCCTGCCGGAGGGTGTCCTGCCATTGCTAGGGTAAAAGGCTGTCCTTTTGGGGGCGCCTACCTGGACCCCAAAAGCAGGTAGAATTCTGGTCCACAACCCCAAAACCAAGCTAAAAGGGCAAGTATTCTACATGCGTTTGGGGTGCAGGGCGGGCCTCCTTGGCGAGGATTTCGGGGTTCGGGGTTTAGGGTTCAGGCTTTGAAGGGTGCAGCGGTACGAGGCTTCGAGTCTGTGCTTTCTGGTCAAACCAATGAAGCCCCAAACAACGGTTCCAAAGCCTTGTGGTACCTAATTGCCCGAATCGGGTGTCAGCCAACAATCCCGAACACTTCTTCCAGAACAACAATCTTCACACCCCTATGAGGTCGGTAAAATAATAGCCCCACAACAATCTTCACACCCCTATGAAGTCGGTAAAATAATAGCGCCACAAGCCCAAAAAACAGCCAACAACGTAATTATTCTACATACTGTTGGGGGTTCAGATAACTTAGACTGTCATCCTCGTGGATGTCAATGTTTGAGTTGCTGAAGATGGTCTTGAGCTCCCCCAGTCCCACCTCAGGAGCGGTTTGGTTTAGGGTTTAGGGTTTAAGGTTTAATGGTTTTGCTTTGGGGTTGGGGCTTACTTACTGAGGCTTAGCAGGGAATATATTCTAGAGCTTAGGGTTATCAGGGAATAAGGAAATACATAGTATACGGAGTATGTTGAAACTATATTCGTATTATTCCCTACTAGCGGCCAGTAAGCTTAGTGGTGTAGGTTGGCAGGTTTTTGTCTCGGGGCTTTGGGGTTTGGCGCTTTGGGGTCAGGGCATGGGGTTGCGGTCCCTAGATTTGGGCTTTGCAGTAAAGAAGCTTAGGGGCTCGAAGTTCAGTCTTTTAGACCCCTAGCCGTGTAGAACTACACAGCTCTGTATATCTTTGTATAAATACATGTATATATATATATACAAATATACATATGTATACATAAATGTGTATATATATATATATATATCGAGCATAGAGAAGGCCTGCCCAGGGTATGCCATAGCTATGCTCCTATCTGTGGTGACGGCTGCTGTGGAGCGGGAGCTGTCCCAAGTCTACGGATCGGAGCCTCTTAGGTTCATATTCCCTTATAGGATAGTCTACTTGGAGGTTCAGGGTAAATGTAAGTCACTTATGATTTACTTATACCCCAACTCCACTTGGTCATGGTGACTTGCCTCTGCTCCGAAAAGCTCAGTCGCAGTCAGACAAAGCGTGCAATAGCGCTATTCTTGATGACTCCAGGATGTCCTTGTGTATACTATGGGTATATTATGGGCATATTATAGTATATTTTAAGTATTGGGGTTATAATGGAAAACAAAATGGAGACTATAGGGATTATATACTGCATTGCTTTCAAGTACCGCGCCGCCTTGCTCGGGTCAACTCTTTTCACGCGCGAAGTGACCCGAATGGCTGATGCCGCTGTGGCGACTAAATCATCTATCAGCTGCTCGGCCTTCTCGTCACCTCGCCAGCTGCCAACAGGGCTTGGGCTAGTGCAATTTGTAGTGCACCTTGCGGTGCAGTCGTCCATTGGCAACTTCCTTCACCGGGTTGTCATTGCTAGCGCTGTGCCTGGGCCTCCACCAGGCCTCATTTCTGCATTTCTCGCGGCAATATTTAGATGCTTTAGGGGGCAGGATGACCGGAAGCCTGAAGCGTCAATGCCAAGGTGGTCAAGGCAAAGCAGAACTGAAAACAGGCGGCCAGCTAGGTAAGTGCCCCAACTATAAAGCCTCTCTGAGTCTCCTAAAGTCTACTAATATGGTTCTAGCTGGGTTAGAAGCAAAACATATGTTCGGGTTAAACCCTAAACCATGAACCCTGCACCCAAAACCATTATACCCCAAACCCTACAACTGGGTTACGATTACCCTGAACCTCTAAGTATGCACTTTTCGAAGATGAACAACATTCCACACCAGCACCTGCCTGTCTCTGGGGCAAGCCAGAGCAGCGTCAAGAGTCCCACTGAAACCACATGAGAACCAGCAGAATGGGAAGATCCAGGGTTTAGGGTTTAGGACACACCCCACTCAGAATGTATCGCAATGCCTGAGCCCTAAACCCTAAACTTGGAACCCTAAACCCTTAGACCCTCCTCCTACCCTCTATTAGGGCCTAAGTACCCACTATTAGGGACCATACATCCCCAATTAAGGGTACAAGGAGGGTCCTGGCCCTTAGATCCCAAACTCTTTTCTTCAGACCGGCTGCTGCATCTCGCTCCCCTTGAGCCTCCTGGCAGGACGGCTTTTGGAGTTCCATGCAACTTACCAACCATCCCAGGGTTTAGGGTTTATAAGGGTTTGGGGTTGTATGGTTTAGGGTTTAGGGTTCGGGTTTAGGGAAGCAAGGTAGACCTGTAACTTTTCTTATAGCCCCTTGACTGACCTAAGGTAGGTTATGCCAATCAAAAGCAGGGATGTAACCCCAGCAATAAGCAGCTACCAAGTCCGGGAACCTCCGAGCACTGTTCAGGGCTTCGTTCAATGACAAGACCAAATAGCCGCAAGGTGCCTGGGACTCCTGTTGCCTCAGCCTTCAATCCTATAGACCCTAACCCCTGAACCCTAAACCCTCAACCCTCCTGAACCCTAAACCCTGAAAAGCCTAGACCCTAAAGCCTAAACCCTTGACCCTAAACCCTAACACCCTAAACCCTGAAGCCCAAACCTAAAGGCCCTCTAACCCAAGCTACTAAGCAGACTTACCCAGTCAAGAGATCCTCCAAGTATGTCCCTACCTGAAGCATCGCAGTCCAATGTACCTAGAGTAGGGTTTAGGGTGTAGGGAACTTATGTACCTGTAAAAAGGAGTGATGTGCCTAACGTTGTTATAGCTTGACCGTGTTTGTAAAGGTCTAGGTCACTCTAGATAAATGTGGCATCCCAACAAAAGAGCAAGTGCTCTGCTCGCGGTCCTTCAAGGCAGTCACAAGCTGGGTGTTCAGCTGCCGAGTAACCTGCATCTCCAAAGACTTCACAGAAGCAGGTTTGCTTGCAAAAGTCCGGTTGAACACATTCCGTCCAAATAGGCAACGTGCGGAAGGTTGTACTCCTAGTGCCATATCGGTTGGGATGTTGTGCTCAGGTGTGCTATCTCGAAGCATGCTTGCCTCCGTTCTCCCTGGTACCCTGGGACCTGCATATAACTGGGTCTGAGCCTCGTGCTTCGAAAATGCAGCGTAGGGTTGGGTTTAGGGTCACTTGTGGGGCCAATGAGCTCATAACAAGGCAGGCGGGCACTACGGCTGCTATCCAGAAGGGGCTCCAGCACTGACTGCGCTATTTGTGACGGAGGACAGCCTATAGAAAGCTCTTGTAAAGCCTATCCATAAACTGGACGCTACAAGCAATATTGCTAGACCCCAAACCCTGGCCAACAACCCTAAACCCTAAACCCCTCAAACCTAAGACCATGAACCTTTACCCTAAACCCTTAAGCCCCTAAACTCCAAAACCCTAGAAGCCTAGACTTCTGAACCCTAAAACGCCCATGGAGCCGCAACAGGGATTGTCTCCCTGTCTTGGCGTTCCTTCTCTCAGCTACTTTGAGAGGACGTTAGGGGATTTAGGGTTTGGGATTTTGGTTTTGCGCTCAACCCTAACTCTGAACCCTAAACCTTCAACCTCCATGATGTTTGCATAGGCTTCTCCATGCCTTCTACTAATGGAAAAGAAAATGGAAACGACGATATACTTAATAGTCAGGGGTTATAGCATGAAATCAGGGAATACTATCGTCGGGATTATATACCCTTATTCTCTGCCAAGCACCAGTAAGTTCTCCTTCCCCTCTATGCTCCTATGTAACTGTGCTGGATCCTAGTTTCCTTCTTGTCTTCCTTTCTTTTCTTTGCGATTGGACTATCCAGTATGACTAGGGATGTTCGTGTTTTGGAGTACACAACCTAGAATGTCCATGTTCCCCAACTATGGAACTTTTGGTCCCAAATACTACATTCTAGATAGTTTATTGTACGCATTAAGGGGCCCTTCTATCTGGGTTCGAGATCTGTTGGAGGGACCCTATACCAGAATTATACCGGGAATCTAGGACCAAAATATTGGCAGTTCTTTAAGCGCCCACATTGCTTGGATGGAGCCTTAATTAGGGTAAGGGGCCTGGACGGAAATAGACTCAAACATATGATCATCCGTATCATACTTTCATACTTACTTTTTGGAGACCGTACACCCAATATCCCGATATAACCCCTGAATAATGCCCATATAACCCTGTGTAACCCCATCCCCCTGAAGTCCAACAGGCCGGAAACAGGTGATCAAAGAAGTCTGGGAGACAAACATGGTTTCTAGTATCGGGGGGCTCCGAAAAACACAGGGGGCCGCTCTAAATGAGACATGAGAGTTTTATATGGGTGTGCTACAGGGCGTAGGTAGGGTTTTATTGGGTTTATATGAAGGCAGCAGGTGCAGGGCTTCCAAAACTTAGGGGCCCATCTTCCGAGTTCGTAAAATAAGGTCTATAATATATTGGGGTCCGGGTTGGGCCGTTTCAAGTGCCCCCTCTTATTGTCAAAAGCCTTGCCCCCAAACGCGCTAAGCCCTTTCCTCCAAACCCTAAACCCTGAACCCTAAACCCTTAAGCCCTATAGACCCTATATCTGTAGTTTCCTTAGACCTATGATAAGCATAATATTTTTCATATTTCCTTAGGGTAATAGTATAATACAAATCAAAATAATTCCTAAGGACAGTACAGATATAACTCCTTATAATAGTTTCCATTTCTTTTCCATTATCCCAACTGCCTCTGCAACGATGAGATAAGGATGGCCAGCGTTGATGGCAGCTCTGCTGGCTGACCTGTCACTACCATACTTCACTATACGGGTAATAGGATTTAGAGTTTAGGGTTTAGGCCGTACTACAAGCATTGATGGTACTATAAGTGGACATAGCGGGACTGTTTTTTCGAGCTAATCCGGCCCCTAAATGGGGTATAAGAGCACGAGGACATTGCCAACCAAAGCTGGCTCCGACTGCCTGCATCGAACCCACTTCTCAGACGCTCCACTATGTGGATTTAGGAGCGTAGGTGTGGGGACTCGAGCTTCAAAAGTCAAAAGACCAACTCCTTATGAATTCGCTCAACGTACTCCCATATCCAAACCCTGAAATCTCAACCTGTAATCTTACAGGTTGCTAGTAGGGAATGAGGGAATACATCACCGGGCGGATAGTTTGTCGCATCAACATGTTGTTACATGGCGGAGGACGCGGAGTACTCGGAGACTCATTTTCACTGGCGTGGCTAGCGGAGGAATTATCATGCCAGAATATAGCCCCCCTTGAGTAGATAGAATATGGGGAATATGAAGATCTTACTATAATATACCCAAAGCCATATTCTATCTACTTAAGGGGGACTATACACTTATAATGCTTTAGTTGCTTCAGAAGGGGACTTCAGGCCAGTTGCTGGTGGAGGGGTCTACGTGGGGAGCAGGGTGGTCCGCTTTCAAGTGCAAACATGGCCGTGCGACGAACTTTCCGCCCGCTGCAGTATGACGCCTATAAAATCCCTATATAACTATATTCCCTAGAGAAACACATTCATATATAAGAATATTCCCCTAACCTCCAGTAATTAATGCTTGGATTCTCCCTCTTCCACCCTTTCCGCGCCTAAGGTGCCTCCAGAGAGCAATTTGCCAAAGCAGAGGCGGGTTTAGGGGTTATAGTGCCCCCTTCAGTAGATAGAATATGGCTTTGAGTAAATTATAATAAGATCCCGACATACCCCATATTCTATCTACTTAAGGGGGACGATAAAATTTTAGAACATAATGCCAAAGGATACAACTACCTTTAAGGCATATGTATATCCATGTGTACTTGGGTTCCTATATGGTCCTTCAATTCAGTGCACCCGCCTCGCAGGGCCTGCGACCCTATCCCTACCTGTTTTACACATACCTGGGGCCAAAATCGTTCCTATGGGGAGAAGTTTGGGCGCAAATACCAGATCACCACATGAGCTATAGTCTAAACTCCTAGTATCCCCCTTAATAACCCCTATAGTAAGTCCCCTATGTAATCCCCTATATAACCCCCTTTAAGGAGTTTAGAATATGGTGCACATCTCCTTCGACCCAACTCAAGCTGCCACAGGGAAAACGCCGTAAAGCAAACCTTGCTGCCGCCGTTGCTGTGGCTTCCACTGCCTTGACGGCGGGAAGTCTTGCACGATAAAACAAACTGATCCCTCCCGTGAATAATGGCGCTCCCACCCCCTAGAATGCACTTAATATAGTACAGTTGTACAACATGGGGATATGTTTTAGCAGGCAGGTGGGTGAGTTATTATTAAGGGAAGGGATTCACATGATACTAATCCTAGGGGCTGTGACAGCTGAACATATGCAGATTGAGGTTTCAGGGTTAAAGCTTCAGGGCTGCGGGGCTTCAACTCCCAGGCGGCCCGTGTCATGCCCAAACCAGTTGAGGTAGGACCCTGTATGAAAACCCCTCATGTACTGTAATAAGAATCCAAGCAGCAAGATTGTTGCATCAACGCTGATGTATTGCACGCAGCAGTTATTTGAAACGTGCCCAAGATGAGCACCACTAAGACAACATTGTCTGGTTTTTCTTTGTCATCAACATCGCCAACTTCATAGGCGCTTTAACCATAAATCACCAATATAAACCCCCAATATAACCCCCAATATAACCCTAATATAGCCCCCAATATAACCCCCTATATAAACCCCCTACATAACCCCCCAAAAAACCCCCTATACTGAGCCATGCCCAATCCGGCTTTGAGGAGCGGACTGGAAAGAAATCTTGTGGAACCCCAAATACAAGCTTACGTGGAACTGCAACAACAGCCCACAAAGGCAGGCTTCTGACCTTCAGAATGAACTGGATGATGTCCATGCTCGTTCACGAAACAACTCTGAAACCTTCTACTTCCCCTGATGCCTGGTAAGGGGGCAGCCCCGACGTTGAAGCAGCTTTGGTTGACGCCTGCGCGCTTGGCTTTGTTCTCGCACGTCTTACCATCTACATCTACTTCTGACTGACATCTACTAGTACTTCTAGTTCCCCTAGTTCTCCCACTTCTCCTGCTCCTACTCCGACTTCTGCTCCTCATCCTCCTCCTGCTGCTGCTGCTGCTGCTGCTGCTGAAAAAACCATGCTAATACTCATGAGAAGACTCAGATCACCACTAAGTCCTAACAACCAAAATGAGACCTTAACGCCACTGTCAACATACAAATCTTCGAGCTACTGACCGTTGTTCTGACGGATGCCCTCAGCCCTGAACACCTGAACCCCAGCCGCACCCGTGCTGATCGTTCATATAGGTCCATATAGGCATCGACTCTCAAAGGTTTCCCCCTGAACTCGTCAACTAGACCCGCCCTGGCCCCAAAACAGGATGTTTTGAGACCCACCTGATTGCAATAATTCACAGCTTGCCTTCAGCATTAGGGTTTTAAACTTAAATTTACTTGCTGACTTCAATGTCAGGGTATTTTTTGTTCATGGTGTTGTTCGTATTTGCGCTGGTTGCAGCGGTGGCAGTGGCCGTAATAATGGCGATGGCAGTGGTGATGGTGGCGATGGCGGTGGTGCTGGTGGTGCTGGTGATGGCGGTGATGATGGTGATGGTGGTCATGGTGCTGATGGTGGGGGCTGCTGTGGTGTGCTGCAAGCTTTGGTGGTGGTTGTGGTGCTACCGTCAATTGTGTTTGGTAGCTGCGTTGTGGGGCCGTGGGGCCTTGAGGCAGGAGCTGGAGCTGGAGGAAGAGGGGTTGATTGTATCTTCATTGCACTAACCCAAAAGGTCCATGTAGGTATATGGTATATACTTAGGGCCCAAAGGGGTTCCCATATACTTACTTTAAGGCCCAAGTATATCCCATATACCTACATAGACCCTTTGGGTAAGAGACAAATTCTTCATCAACATTATCACTAATTATCATCATTTAATTACACGTTTCGTATGTTTAGGATCCCACTGCAATGCGAGAGAGCAACCAAGGACCGTCCTAAGCCATAAACACCTAAAACTCAACTGGTCAACAGCCTGACTGATTTCCTAGCAACCTGACACCGTATCTTTTTGCTTGAAGGCCCCATTCCTCCCCAGATAAACCTCAGAGAACTAGAGGAATCCCAAAGGGGCCCCTTGGCAATGTCCCCAGACAACCTATGTGTGCATAACCCAAAGCTGCGGTCCTGACGACACCCCAAAATTCTGAAAATAACGCAGAGAGCCCTGGTCAAATTCTAGGACCTCCCCCCGTACTCTAAGATCATCTTTACATGAGTCAGTGTTCACTGTTCCTCTTAGGGGTAGCCCAGCAATTACATCTTCCCAATTATGAGCTACATTGAGTCCAGCCTTGGAACTGGCTTAGATGCAAGCCGGCGGGCTTTCTATGAGAAAAACATTTGGGATGGGGGATACTAGGGGGAGATGACTACAGACAACAACTAATATGGGCATGGAGTATAGTACGGCACTGAGCCACTTACACTTTAAGTCCACAATTTTGAAACCATGTGGGGCTTTCCAAGAATTTGAAACCCTTTTTGGCGTGGCGCTCCTAGAACCTGCATTACCCAAAGGCTCCATGTAGCTATATAGTATATACTTAGGACTCAAAGGGCTTCCCATAAACTATTTTAGGGCCCAAGTATATACCATACAGCTACATGGAGCCTTTGGGTTAGTTTCCCCTAAACCCTAAACCCTAAACCCTATTTCCGCAAACTAGCCATGCAGCGCATGCCTTGGCTGCTATCTCGGCGCACTTGATGGCCGTACTGCCGGCATCAGCAGCCATCTCACCTCCAGAATGTGAGATTGTAGTTACCTATACCCGTAATATTGGGGTAATATTGGGGATAATGGAAAATAAAATGGAAACTACTATAACATATAGGGCTATATAGCGGTACTATACTGGAAAGAGTTGGGGTTGGCTCTTAAAGGCTTAGGAATCGACAGTGCAAGTCCCCTCCCTCATCATGCTCCCTGATCCCTCTATCTAAATACAGTTCTTTGACGTATGTCTGAAATCCGCGTCTAGGTCAGCGTTGAGGTTTGCACTGCAAGGATATATTGGGGGAACTAATCAATCAGTGACTCTTCGTTGTTTCCACCAGGTCGCCAGATCACGAGAAGCGCATCTACAGCCCACCAACGGACAAAACCAGCCATGCTTTCACCTGGACCTGAAGAACCTGAGGAGGGCCCTTGAGAAGGGAGTGCAAATCACACTCCGAGTCTCAAGGGCTCCAGGGAAAGCCCTGATATGAACCAATGTAATGCTCCAGTGTTCCTCAAATAAGGTCCTGGACCCTAAACCCTAAACCCTAAAACCTCCAATCCAGGACTACAACCTGTCAGGCTCAACCTGAAACTGTTGAGACTCCCTTCGGCAACCTTGTTCCTCAAACTGTCGAACACTTGAATCCGAAATCCCCCGCTCAAATCCGAGCTCCCAGACCCTAAACTTGTATTCGCTCGGGATCCGTAAATCTTCGGAAACCTCCAAAAGCTCACCTGAGCTATACTATAGTCTAAACTCCTAATTAGGATCCCCCTTAATAACCCCTATAGTAGTCCCTTGTATAATCCCCTATATAGCCCCCTTTAAGGAGTTTAGATTATAGCTCACATGAAACAGCTGAACAGAAGACACCAAAGGCTGCCTGCCGCAATGCCAGCAGCTTTGGCGCTGACCTCGAGCAGCTTTAGCTACATTGCATATAGGGATCCAGGTATACAAATAATACCTACATCGGGCCCCATGATCTGGAAATATTACCTGCACTGGGCTATTTGGATCCCTAGGGATTGGTAGAAGCTTGTTTACCAAGAAATTCCTGGTACTTGAATGGTCAAGGGGACTTCGCGAGTGGGTTTAGAATGGGGATAACTGGAGACATTACATGGGTTGTGGGGGATTATACGTATATTTACTAAGTCCCTCTCCAAAGTCCATGCACCTCTGAAAGGGGATAGTTGGAGCGCCTAGGTAAGACACTGTAGTTCTCGTCGTTTCTGTGGGTGTAGGATGATGTAGGGTTGCTTAAATATTTGTTCCTACGTTTGGGGGTTGGGGCGCGGGATGGCGTGGGGCTTAGGATTGATGCTCTCAGAGACCGAGTTAGAGACACGCAGGTTTACTTGAAATGAGCTACAGTCGATTCTTACCCTGTTACAGATGGACATGGACTCCTTCTGGTTTGGGACCATACTAAAACTAGTACAGCGACCCCTATGTGCACTTTCTACGGTCCCTTGGTAAGCCTGATTTTGAAAGTAGCTCACATGAGAATGGGGATCATGGGGGTCCCTCTTAGAAATTTGCGTGGGACATCTATATCTGACGCTTCAACTGTACCCGTAGCTTGAGGCAACCTACGCCGAGAACCTGAGGCGAAGCCCGGACATGCCTACGATCAGGCTTGTGAACTTAATAAGCAAGCCTTAAACACTCCAGCCTCCAACAGAAAACCTTCCCTCTCCCAATGTTGAGGGCTTAGGCTTCAGGATGTAGGAGCTGAATGCCGAACCTGCACAAGATGTTTTATGCTGCACAAATACACACACAGAGCTGTAAGAACCCAATATACCCCCACCGAGACATGAGCTATATTTTAAACCCCAATCCTAGACCGTAGGTCTTGCTGTATAGCTGGAACACAGGGCATGCAACACCCAGAAAGGAAACCAACAACAACAAAACAACCTCACAGCCTAAAGCACTAGACCCGATGTAGGGAAGCATGCTGTTCCAGGTGAGAGCACTGCTAACCTTGAACCTGAACCCTGCATTGTTGCATATCATTTCCCCTAGGAATTGCAGTATATTGGGGGGAGTTAAGTGGTGCGAGATTTGCTTCCTGCAGCGTACCTGGACCTCAAACGCTTTTCAATGGGCAGAATCACGTAATCACATCCCAAGAGCCTCTAAAGCAGGCGAGTATTCTACATATGCTGGGGGTTCAGGTAACATCTCTATTCAAAATCCTCATCAAAGGAACTCAAAACAAGATCCTTAGCCGTCGGAAACCCCCAGAAGGAGCCCCTTCCTACATGCCCTTATCGGTTAAGGGTTGAGGGTTTAGGGTTTAAGGTTGAGGGTTTAGGGATTCGGGTTTAGGGTTTAGGGCTTAGGCCTGGAAGCATCCCTGTAACCACCCCCTACAGTCTCAAACCCAGCTGCCACTTGATGTTTCCTTTTCCGCCAGCTGGTCACCCTAAACCCTAAACCCTAAACCCAGTAGCTGTTAAACCCCTAAACCCTAAATGTTGAACCCCTAAACCCAGAAACCCTACATCCTCACCGAAACCCCAAACCAGAGTCCCTACATTTCTCTACAAACTTTGAACTCTTACCAGGACTTTCCTTGTAACCTTAATGGGGCATATATGGTCCCAAATAGTAGGTACTTAGGCCCTACTAGAGGGTAGGAGGAGGGTCTAGGTATCCGGGCCTCGGCCACATGCTGCGGAGGGCTTCCTGCCTCCTCAGCGGCCGCGCAGGCCGCGATGGTGGCCTGGCTAGCTTGAGAGGAGGGTTCATACTGTTCCCAAAGGGTCCTTCCAGAGTACCTATATGGTACAAAGTAAGGTTTCTGTAGTAGTAATTTCCCTTATGGTTTGCGTAAGTATTCCCCATATGGGTACTTAGGACCCTTTGGGGTTGATACTGAAAATCCTTGCTATCTAAACAGGGTTTGGTGATTCGACGTTAGGGATGACGTTGGGGTTTAGTTTAGGGTTAGAGTGTATGGATAAGGGAGGTTTAGGGGCTTGGGTTATGAGTTGAGGATTGGAGAGATCGCTTCAGGGTTGGGATTTTTGGCTTCGAGAGTGAGAACCATTAGGGTCTGGATGAGGCTTGGGGCTTAGGGTTGTATGGACATTGCGGTTTAGGGTGGAAACAGACACGAACCAGAGCGGTGATGCTCACAGCAGTAGATAGGACAAGAGGAAGATAGAATAGCATTAGTGTCGCGGTAACTCGGGCTGCTGGAATCAACTAAGGCGGCAGGGGTGAACAGCTCCCTGAAGCCAGGAGTAAGTCCAAATAGTGCAACTTCTAATCCCTAAAATCTAAACCCTTGTCCCTAAACTCTAATCCA
The DNA here is from genome assembly GCA_905231905.1 of Symbiodinium pilosum. Taxonomy (NCBI): domain Eukaryota; class Dinophyceae; order Suessiales; family Symbiodiniaceae; genus Symbiodinium; species Symbiodinium pilosum. The sequence continues at coordinate 46,298 of CAJNIZ010042846.1, forward strand.
TAACCCCTAAATCCCGACCTGAAATACATAAACCCTAAACCCCTAAACAAAGTCCCACTGCTCTAGCATAGGTTCATCCTTGGGTCTCCCACTAAAACGTGGTCTTGTGATCATCAATCCCGATATGGGGGTTTCCCAAAAT
>CAJNIZ010042847.1:0-36735 GCA_905231905.1 Symbiodinium pilosum
TATAGGGGTATATATAGCCTTAAAATAAGGGGTAGGTATAGGGGTATATATAGCCTTAAAATAAGGGTAGATATAGGGGTATATAAAGGGGTTATGTTATATATAGGGGTTATATTGGGATCCTGGAAAATCCGGGGAGCCCCAACATGTCCCAGCACCTGCCTAGTCCAGGAAGTTGGCTGAAAGGTATCTCAATTGGCATTGAAGTACGCCACCTCTGGACTTTGAGAATGTGTACAGTGTTAAGACTTGGGTTGGGCCCCCACCCACTAATAGTGGTATACTAGGAATATATAAGGACCCTAATATAATTACCGTGCCCTCTTTGTGGGTGGGGGCCCAACCTAAGTTAAGACCTTGCTTTCCGTGACTGTGGAGGTATGCCATGCCAGCCTCGCTTCACCGGGTTCCAGGTCCCTTGAACTCGGAGGAAGCAGCGGCAATCATGCAGCAAAAGCCCCAGCGCAGTTTTTGAGCTTAGTGGCCCATCTGGAGTGGCAGCAACCCATCACTCATGCACGGACATAGTATGCCTAACGAGCGGGTAGTTCAGTTAGTAGTTGTTGAGGACGTGAAGAGCAGCAGTAGGGGGAAGAGGAACACAAACGGGAGGAGGATCAGGACGGGGAGGAGCACAAAGAGCAGGAGGAGAGTAAGGCTACCACATTGCTTGCTAGGCCCGCAGCTCGCAAAAGGATAAACACCTAGCATGGCATGATGTGGCATGTAATTCTCGAGTAGCTTTTCTTTTCACGTGCCCAGCGTCTCTGCAATTCGCAACAGATCATGCTGAGGCGAAGGACCTTCGCACAGCATCATGAAAATAGCCTCACTCATTTGAAGATGGGAAGGGGCCTGTCCTGCAAACATGTGGCATAGGGCTCAGGTCAGAAAAACCGCCAGCTGGATGCATTGCCTGACGACATCAATTTGTGCACCACCCAGCTACAACAATGTTGGCCACCTCCGCTCCAAATCTCTAACTCAGTCGCATCAGTTGTCATGACATAGCGGCGTGGACCGACCCCATTATCCCGCTCAAACATGTTTGAGGGCTTGTACCTGAAGACGCATATTCTTTGAGATATGCATGCGTATATATATATATATACACACCTGTGTACATGTGTGTGTATGTATATGCATGTATATACATGGCTCTGAAACACATCATCTTATGGCACCCACATTTCTCGCCGGGATAAAGTGTCGGACCAAGATACGCCATCGTACGTTCTTTTCTTTCTGAGCCAAGAGGTCTATGGCCCACTGTGTGGGGGTCCTGTGTGGCTTGGGGGCCTGCACAATGAACCGCCCATGCCAGCTGTACTGGAGCAGCACATTGAAGGACCGCAGCTACGGAAACAGCCAAGCCTCCTTTGAAGGACTCGAAGGTAAGCACAAAAGCGTAGTCAAGCTGTATCTGTGGAGGTACTAAGCATGGCATAATATAGTCAGTTATTACCAGATTCGAAGAACTCACGCTTGCTCACGAAGATGAGGATGACTTTTTGGACTTCCTGGTGCACCCAATGGCAACCTGTGTACAAGACCATGGGCGCAATGAACAAGCCTTTTCGCTTTCTCCCGTGATGCTGAAGTGGATGAAGAGCGCCGTTTTTTGGACTTGCCTCGGGTGCAGTTCCCTCCACCCTTTCTAGACTTACATGTCCTTCTTGCAACAGGTGAGGTACAGTACCATCATGCTCATCTCTGAGTTGCTGGCTCTTTGCCTTCCTGCAGCGCAAAGCAACTCACGGCATGGGTTCACGGAGCCTGAACCGTATACTAAACTTAGAACCTTGCAGGAGACGTTGCAAAAATGAGCTCTGCCATCTGCCCTGTAACCCCGCTAGTTCTACAAATTCTTGTTTATTGATTTTTTGGATCCTCCAAAAGGTGCCAAACCTCCTCCAAGACTGCACACGCGCACCTTCTCCGCCTGCTCGAAGAGGACGAGGATGACGACTTCTTCTTTTTGGCACTGGAAGACTTCCTTAAGAGATCTCCCCATGCGGGTCTATGAAATTCCGGGAGGTGCTAGCCTGCCAAACCCACAAGTAGAGCCTGTGTGCTAGAAACTTGGAAAGCCTAACCTTGCAGTCGTTCGCAATGCTTGCCATCACTACTTCTGGCATCAATGCTACTTCTACTCCTCCTACTGCTACTCACAAGGCCGCTACCCTGTTAAAGCAAAGCTCCGCTTCCGCTTGGAAGAAGACGAGGAGGAAGAGGATCGCTTCGAAGGCTTCGCTGGCGCCACTTTGGGGGCTTCATCTGGCCTGAGAATATAGTCCCCTTAAGTACTTAGAATATGGATTCGGGTAAATTATGATAAGATCCCCATATCATATAGCCCATATTCTGGACTATAGGCTTAGTCGCTTCCAAATCGAGATCCCTCCTGTGATTTGGAGAAGCCCAAATGAGTGGCTTCGAAAGCCCTTGTGCAGTTTCCAGGCGGGAACAAACGCTCCCACGAACCCTTCCACAAAAGCTTCCGCGGAAGCAAGTGTCGCTTCCGCGCATTTGTTTAAGCCCGGACGGACGTTATGAACTTCCGCGAGCCTTCCGCGATTAGCTCTGCAGGACAACGTTGAAGATATATCTCCAAAGAAGAAATGCCATCAGACAACAGCCCTTCCGCAACCCTTCCGCGAGTATGCCGCCAAAGCTACGTTTGCATGACAGCTTCCGCGGATGCAACTGTAGCTTCCGCGCCCTTGCGCGGCTCACCTGGAACTACCTCTAGTACAGAGAGTTTTTGAAGCCGCTGGAAGGATGTCTGTCCAAAGCTCATGGGGAATTGAAGAGGAGGGCATGTGCAGCTCAAAATGCTGCCAAGCCTCCTTGCTGTCCGCTCTTCCGTGGCTGTGGTCGTAGCTACAAGGGACTCCAGGGCTGCTAGGACAGCTTCTTGATCTTCCGGACTAGCCGGAGAGACCGCTTTCCTGGTGTCATGTCCCAAACATTTGGCTCGAAACCAACGCAATTGGCACGAGCCTCGCTGGACTCCCCTCCGTCGCAGGCATTCCTGCCTCTGGTGACCTTGCAACGAGTCAGTTCCAGATATTCTCGTTGCTGCGTCGGCGGTTGTTTGGGCATTGGCATGGCAGGCTCATCAGGTGCAGCCTCTGCTGCTGCACCTTCAGATCCTTCAGGCTTTGCACTGCCCAAGTTGATGCTGATCTGCGGGGCTGGCTTTCCTGCGCGCCAGGCATGCACAAGCGTAAGCAAGACCGATATGCAAATGTTCCTGACGCACCTGGGAGCAGTTTGGGTGAGTCCAGTGGAGGTTCTGGCAACTCCTCAACTTCCAACACCAGGTGCGGAAGAAGCTTGGCGGTCTGCCAGTGTGCCAGCCTCCTCCGAGAGCCCAGGCGTCTTGAGACGGATGCCTGCAAATGTATGGCACCATGCAGCTCAGAATCTGCTCTGGCCCACCCCCACAAGGGATAGCATGGGATAGCGGCTTTTGGAATAGCATGCGCCCTGCATGCTCTGATTTTGCAACCCTTAGTCTCATCATTCCACCACAGGTAGCGCGCAATTGATTACCTGACTTTACATGCGCATGGAGAGGAATTTGTACTTCTCCGGTCGCCTTTGGTGCTGTTGATCTGGATGGCCTCCGCCCGTATACAGGCAGAAGAATCAGCAACAAGACCTTCAGCAGCATGTCATCGCCCAAGGATCTGGCTGTTGTTGGTTCTCGGTACACCTGGCTTTTGCAAAACAAGCAGGGTGAGCTTTGCCAACAGCTAAGCCTCTGAACGCACAACCATAAAATTCGCATAAATACAAGTACTGCTCCTTCTCCTTTTGTGACACCAAACAAGTACCAAAACACAGTGAGATCAGCCCGAGTGATGATGTGACTGTCATTTCTATTGCAAGGCAAAAGGAGGAAAAGAACGGAGAAAGCGCATGAAACATGCAAATCAAGCAGGCATGACATCTGCCAAGAAGTGACGAAACACAATTAATCCTGCTTGGGAAGTGTAAAAATGTTATTTCGGCCAATAGCTAACATCATACGGGCAATCCACCCAATGATAATACCCCCAACGCCACTGAACACATAAATTCGCCCAACAAATACTGGTGCGAATGCTTGTTGTACAAGGGGGGTTGGGGCTTTGTTATTACGAGGGCAAAACCTCGACCCGCACATAGCCCATCATAGCATCATAGCGTCTTCCGAATTCATCGCGTTTTCCACGTGATTCTCCATTAGGTGGAGGCACCCTGCTGCACCGTAAATCCTCTTGGCTTCTAAGCTGCAATTCCTTCATGAACCCTAACATACAAATCTGTGTAAACAGGCTAGGCTGGCATATGTCCGAGCAGAACCTCCTAGTCTGAGGTTGTCACCAGAACAGAGCCTCTCCATCCTTGGCACCGAGCATAAGCGGAGCATATCACGGTTGCGGTGTACTACCCACAAGACCCGGTATGATGCTGCTGTTTGAGGCTCAATTCTACAACGCTAAGCAAACAAACGTTTGCAAGCTGACAGCAAGCAGTCGCTTTGTTGCACAATCTGTCCCCTTTGGTGACACTTTGGCCACCTAAGCTGATGAGCTGCGCGGAGTGCGCCGCGGGACCGCATTGCTGAAAGGGTTCTTCGCTGGCGCTTTGTCCAGAAATGGAGAAGTGAAACTCTGGCTACCATTCCTTTAGTCATCCTTTGCACACTGCTCCCCAACATCCTGAAAAACTTGTGACCAGAAACAACTTCGCACGGAGCTAACCGTATCAACACACAAACCTCAGTGGTTCAGGCCTGAGCTTGGGATCTCTCTGGCGGAACAAACTTGACGAAGGTGTTCGCATACCTGGGCCATTGGATGGAGGACTACCCTGCGCGTAGGGGGCAACTTTTCTGCATCTGCATCCCAATCCATTGCAGCCTTAATCGGGTTTTTGTCATGCACATCCCCAACCCACAAGGGGGATACCAGGAGTTTAGACTCTAGATCATTTGAGGGAACTGAGGCTTGGGCGCGTAGCGCGAGAAGATCGTGAACAGGACTCTGTACCACACAAGCTGCGACCAGTGGACTGCCAAGGCCTCTGCCACGCCCCACCGCTGACCCGCTTTCTTACTGATGACTCAACCCTAACAAGAAGTTGTGTTAGATTGGTTTGCCACCCATGAGCGCGCGGCAGCGAGGCATGCTAACGGGCTGCAGGAGACGGCAGCCTCGTAGACTTAGGGGCTGGGGCTTGAAAAGAGGAACTTCTACCACAAGGGCAGCTGCCAATAAATGACCACAAAAGAGATCATCAGCGCACGCATGGCAACGTTAATGTAGCAACTGTAGTGAGAAGCTCGTCCTGTAAGCAGCAAACACAAAAGATACAAAGTAATTGCAATTGCCATCCTACAAGGAATGAGGCCCCAGTCAAAAATGCCGCGGTCGGCCCCTGACCATGTCCACCACCTGCCCAGTACTACATACGTACCACTAGTATCTGGCCTCCCATCAGGGAGGGATGCTGAATATCAGGAGGTACTTCCAAGTGCTTCCAAGAAACAGCGTCAGAGGAGGATTCCTGCCTGAGCGGAGCCATGCAGCTTAAAGGGGCCAAACCAGTGATTTATCCTGATATCTGCGCCCTACACCAGCCACTGAGTGGGTCTTACATATCATGCAGACATGTGATAGTCTGTGTATGAACTTGTTGTCTAGCACATCTGTGGTACATCAGCAGCCTCCAGACAGAGATGCAACTGCAAGGGCCTGAGGTGCAGGACTTGGACTGAGGGGAAGACCCAAGCAGCAAGGAGAGGGGGCCCAAGAACTTCTCGTGGATGCCAACCTCCAGCATTAAGCAGATGGGTATCTCTCAAATAAGGTGCCCTAAGAGACCCAAAGAGATGCTGGGGGGGAATAAGGAGATGACCGGGGTCCTCCTTTAGAATCTTGTAGCATTGGCTGTTTTAGTAACTCTGTATGCCAAGAAGCTACACAACAGCGTGCCCCAGGGTTTTTCGGGGTACAGAGAGGGTTTTCGGGTACCTGACACTCAAACATGTTGGTGGTCATGGGCTACTTCCTAGGGAATTCCAGAGGCAGCGACTGAAATGCAGTAAGGGCTCACTCTTCAGTAAAAACAAATCGAAGTGAGGAAGCTGAGAATCTCGTCGCGAAAGCTCAAGTGCCCGCTGAACACCTGAAAGGGTCATCAACTGAACTTTGCCCCAAGCTTCGATTCAAGTTCTTTGAAGGCGGCGCCTGCACTGGTAGAGACATGGTTTGGATGGCCTGGGGAGGCGATTGCATGTTGGAATTTGATCACGTGCTGGAATCGGCGTGCAAGCCTGATACACCCTTGTTGTCGAATGTCAGCACTGCGTGTGCGCCACGCTTGGCTAGAAAATCGATAACCTGCCGGCTCTACAAACTCCAAATGAACCCTTTGCTTTTCTAGTGTTGCTGCCTTGGCAGCAACGATGTCGGCAGACCATTCTTGCCATCCGTCCTGAGAACACAGAACTGGGCAGGTTAACACGTGCTCGAGGGCTTTGCAGCCCTTTTGGGCAATCTGATCGGCAAGGTTGAGCAAAGCACCTGCAACTCGGCCACGTCTAGGACTCCCAATGCTTCACCACGCACACCTGCAGGACGCATCCGGACTTTGAAGGCACAGCCCCAGTGAACAGTTCAAACACATTCTCAACCCAGAAGCCAAGGCACCTATTCGATCGCATGACCTGAGCATTTCCTCGGGCTGCAGTAGCAGATTCCATCCGCGACATTCCGCGACAGCTTTTCGCATCACCACGGAAACCCCAACACTAGTTTCATCCAAGAGCTCGTCTTGTCGAATATGACCAAGGCCATCGAAATTTCCAGTGGACAGGCACAGAACGCTCAGGCTGACACCTTGGATCCAGTCACACCTTCCTAGGCAAACCCGAAACCAGGTTACTTTGGGGATTGCAAGGAACAGTTTCAGCGCAAGCTGGCTGCCAGACTACCTGAAGCATGCAGCTGCGAGAGCACTGGCCAGAAGAACATAGCCTTATCACCGCGAGCATGCGCAACAATGATTAAACATGTTTCCTTGGGCACGGGATATTATAGCAAGCGCCAGAGGATGCTAAGTTGATAAGCGGCTTCGTCATCCGGATGGGCTACTACCTTGGAAGCACACAGTTGCAGATCTACAGTTCGAGCAGGCAGCGACTCTTTCGTGCTGTAAGGCTGCTAGTGCGACATGCCTGTAGCTCTTCAGCAGACCAAAGACTCCAGGACGGCAGAAAATCAGCACCGACCTTTGAACCGGGCCGCAGTCAGAAAGAAAATGCCAATCATGCTGTATTCCACGACACCGCCAAGTTCAGCACAGAAAAGCCAAGGCCACACAAACCGCAGCTACGGCCTGGGCCCGGCCAAGGAAGAACAGCTGTCAAGATACTGGCAATCATGCGGCTCAGACTGGGTGAGCTTGGATCCCTTGGATCCCTAGTCTGACTTGCCACTCTGCTCTGTCACGTACTAAAGGCTACTTAACTGCCAGGAGCACTCTTAGGATGGAGCCCAGAACCTGAGCGCAGGGTCCGTTGTGTGTCTATCACTTTGGATAGCTCACCGTGTGCCACAGAAAACTTGCTGCTGGGGGGCATGGTTTCCTCATGGCTCTACCCCTCAAACTGTCGCAGCACACCTGGGAGACATGTGACGCAGACCAGGAAACAAGGAGACCACCCAAGGAACACAGACTTTCTCAAACTACTGCTGCATCACTAGATGGTTCAGGCAACTGTACCACCTCGGAATCAAAGCAGCAGCCATGATGCCCAGCAGCTCTCGAACCACGCGGCTGCATCACTCATATGATTATGGCTGGGCAAGAACTGAGCGCATCCAGATGGGTTCGCAAGACGTGCGATGCAATTGGCAACAAAATTCAGCATCGCAACCTCAAGACCTACCCATGACCACTCGTGCGGCCCCAAGACATTTTCCGGACCTTGCCGCGAAGCTATCGAGTCTTTTGGTGGACGCTGCGGTTAAAGACCTGTCGCGTTGCCAGATTAGCACTAGCGACTGGCCGCATCCTGCTCGACGGGGAAGTTGGCTGGGATGCCTTAGCCAGCTGTAACGTTTTGCGTGCAGCTTCCAGCTCCCCTCCCTTGTATGACGGGTTTTACGAACCTCAGCATCCCATCCGCCTACCAGGATGTTAGCACACATTCTCAACCAACAACACGGGCGAACTTGTCCAGCCCTCTATCCAAGCCACCCAGACCGCAACCCGCGCACTCCTTCTACAGTCGAGAATAATTCTCTAGTATAGTGTGCAAATTGTCGCGACGGAGCCGGAATTGTAGCACTAGGAAATGAGCACTGTGAGACACTTGAAAAGAAAAAGCTATCGCATTGGAAATGCAAACCCTGGTGTGGTATCCAGATTGCGTTTGCCCTGGATGGCCCATAGTTTGTAGACACCATTTCCACTAGTGACTATTGTGTTCTTCCTGTGAAGAACAGCAATCATGAGAATCTGCCATGACTGCAACGTAACACCCTGACCAAACACAGTGATGTCGCCTGCCAGGTTGCTCAAAACTCTAACCACTCTAGTCCTCGTCGCTTTCCTCCTCATCACTCCCCATGAGAGCAGAGAACTTATTCTTCCTTAGCAGCAAAGACTGAGACATCCGCAATCAAATCCCACTGTCTTCCTACTGCTTGCACACAGCCTTACTTGACGAGGCTCGAAGCGACGGCAGGCTTTGCCTTCGGGTCCTTCTTATCCGCTTTATCTGCGGTCTTTTCTTTTCTTTCGGCCACCTTTGGCTCCTTTACAAAGGATGCCATCACCAAAAAAGGTCCGCGTAGACTTGGCATCTACATGGCTTGTCTGCTTTCATGATCTGCACGCCCCGAACGGCCCAACACATGCTGTTATGGACGCAACGCAGTTGTTTCTAGCTCGGCAGGCCATGTTAATCATGACCAGCGCGAACTTGTGCTGCCACACCCTTCTTGATTCTCGGCGGCATTGCTCATTGCAAGACCGTCGCTGTAGCTCGCCAACCCTAGAGCTTGTTCCCCCCTGTGGGAGGCTCCTTTTGCGTCGCCGCAGCCTTGGATGCTGTCTTTGACGCCTCAGGACTTCAAAATGCGCAGCTTTCCACACGGCACCACCCTAGCTGCCATCCTTTTAGAGCAGATCTACTTGCGTAACTCTGCCAGATTGATGCCCAGCAACTGCTGCAGGCACTTCTGCAGGAGCAGCAGCGACCGGAGCAGGGGTGGGAGTCTCGGCCTGCATCATCACGATATCTTTAGATCATGGGGAATCACATGGAAAATAAACTGGAAACCACTGAGGTAATACGAGGGTTACCCCAAAAATGTGTTTTCATGTATGCTCTCCCTGCTGAACCACTACTTGATGAGGCTTCAGCCGCAGAAAACGTGAAGAACTGGCTGAGCAGAGGCGAGAGCATCATCCATGGAAGATGCAATAAACCGGTTGGATAAACAAATCAAGCACCGATGCGTCTCTCCAATGACGCTTGCGGATTGCATTTGCATGCCAGAGACAGCCACAAGCTTGCCTTCCCTTTCTTCTTGCCTCCCTTCTTTTTCTGCTCCTGGTACTTCTCAGATTCCAGATCTTGCGCCGTGAACAAACAACGCCTATCTCCCCTCCGGCTATGAAGATCTAAGCCGACATGGTCCAAGATTTACCCTATTTTAAAATAGTAGTTTCCATTTTCCATTATCCCTATATAATGGCTGTATATGTATATAACCCCTATTGTACTACGTCAAAAGGCCACAGTGCTGGACATTTGGCACTATGCACCCTGTCCGGCTCTGCTTCTACGGGCGCTGCTTCATAGGCCTCTTCCTGGGTTGCTGTTATGGAAAAAAGTTACCATAATGAGTTTAGGGTTTAGGGTTACCACATTAGGTATATATAGTAAACAATAAGGTTTCCCCAATAGAGTGATTTAAACTAAGTTCCTTAACAACAATCCAGCTTCGACCACTGGCTCCTCTTTCGCCTCTTCCTGGTTGGCAGAGGCTTGAATTTGGGAGCCTACCCGCATTTTCCATCCACCTTCTCATTTTGAGCACCACAAGAGGAATCTTGCAGTTTGCGGAAACCTGTTTTGGGATCATAAGCCCCTCGGGCCGCTGCCTCCTCGGAATCGGAATCTCAGTCCAGGTAGCCGCTTTTTAAGGTTTCAGTTTCTATGCCCAAGCCCTTGCTGCAAGAGATGGTAAGGTTGGTGCTGCCGAGAACTGCGAAAGCGTTCTTTACGCCAGCAGGCATTGTGCAGCACCTTATGGCTTTAAATCAGGGACTGTCCGGCAAACACTTTCCAAACACAGTGATATCGCAGCTGCGGCACAGCCCAGAACCAATGGCGCCGATTGCCCACGTCCCGGCCAACAGTCTTGAACCAAAGTCGAGGCAAAGCATGCAATTGGTCCAAGTAAACCCAAACTCACATAGGCTCCTGTTACGAACAGATTAGGGAGTCTTTGGGGCCACGAGTTTGGTGAGGCACAAAATTCAGATCTCATTTCTCGTATCCTGTGCAGCTGCGACCATGATGCAGGGCCGCTCTTTGCTGAGCTTCCCACGTGTTCTTTGTCAGCCTCAATTATGCGCGTCGCAGCAAAAACCAATCCGTCAGCTACAAGCCGTTGCTTTCATAGAAGGGCTGTGACAAGTTTCAGAAGCTGCTACCCGAATCCCCATGAGCTCTGCCGAGGCACTTCTGTCCATTGAGAGACGTGCCGTGGGCTGAACCCAGGTCTTGCAGGAAGGTGAAAAACCCCTGGCGACTGACCTGCCACCAACACTGCATGCCATTCCAAATGGAATTTCCAAGAAAGTTGGAACGCTGATCAAGTCAACTCTCCGCTGCAATTCAAAGTCAAAGGTCAAGTTGACATGCCAACGTCAAGTCAATGCCTGCGACTGCAATTCAAGCCCTGCGGGCACCTGAGCGTGCTTCCGCGAAATGGTCTCATGGCCTTAGTGGGTTCCAAATTTTATCGCCTCTTGCTCCGCATGGCAGACTCTCTCTGAGCATCTGGCCAAGGCGGAAGTCGATCCCTACCGGCGCACGGCCCAGCAGCCAAGTCTTCTGAGAAGGTTTCAGGAGAAACCGGCCTGGAGATAGCAAAGCCCACAAATAGCTGCAAGCACTTGACAACACAATCTGAGCCGAGCCACCAATGCGATTCCCACCCTTGAAGACATCGAAGCAGGGCAGTGTAATCTCATCAGAGGGCTCCTGACAGCTTGTCAGGAAGAGCCCAACATAGGCAGTGATTTCAGGGCCTATCAGGAGCTCAAAGGCCACATGCGCAACAAATTAAAGTTCCATCCTACGTTGAATGCACGCAGCCTTGAGCACCCCAATGGAACGCCCAAGCTATGAAGTAAGGTGCCCACCGGGATTTGCAGAACCTTCTGATGCTTGGCTTCAATCTCCTTCTTTAGCCGATCGGCCTCTGCCTGACAGGTGGCGCGCCCAAGACTTGCTGGTTCTTAGCGCGGAATGAAGGAATGGGAGAGAAAATGGAAACTGGTGGATATAGGGGCCACTAGAAGGATGCATTCCTCCATTTTCTGCTGGCAACCACTAAGAAGAATAGCAGCCCATTGCTACAGAGCCACGGCTTCCCACGAAGCCTGAGCTTGGTACAGTTACTGAGCTGATTCTTGCGGACACAAGTGGAAACCTACATGGAAACTGGAGACGTCCCCACACTCGGGCCGTTAATTTCTGCAGAAAAAAGGGGGGACACTCGGCATTCCCCGAGGCATGGCTTGCCGCATGGCCCGTATACCCCCCCGCCTCTGACAAATGGTAATTCCCCTAAACAGGGGACCCCAATCTAGACCCAAAAATATTGCAGTCCTCATTATGGGGACCCATAAAAAGGTCCCCCTAATCTTGAGAAACCACCAAATAGATCAAACCCCATTGCAATGCCTGGCAAAGGCATGCCTGGCACCAAATCGTCTCAAAGACTCTTAGGGTTTAGGGGGCTTCTGGTTTAGGGTTTAGGGTTTTGGGGTTTTGGGGTTTGGGGTTTAGGGTTTAGGGTTTAGGGTTTAGGGCTTTGGGGTTTGGGGTTTAGTTCAGAGTTTAGGGCGTAGGATTAAGGAGGTGGCTCCTGTGATGTTAATGCAGGGAGTGGCTCTGCTTGTCCTTCAAACCTCCTGAAATGACCTGGGGGCAAAATAGGGAGAATGGAAAATGCAATGGATACTACTATAACGGGCTATATAGGGATTATAAGGTATACAATTGGGGTTATATTGGGATAATGGAAAAGAAAATGAAAACTACTATACACTGCGGGAAATCCTGCGTGATCCCTGCTATGCATGTCCTCTGTTCTCAGCATGTACTTCCTACGTTGATCACTGTATAACCTCAATCGCTTACCTTCTAATGCTACATGAACAATATAACATAAAATCATATATGAGCTACAGTCAATATTACCTTACCCACAGAACTATATCAAGGAGCATACTAAACTACAAAAGAGACCCCTATGCCCGCAATTAGGAGCCGCTTAAAAAGCCTAGTTTTGAAAATAGCTCAACCCTATACCCTAACGCCTAGACCATATCTCCCTATATTACCCTAGTTTCCATTTCATGTTACATGCTCTTTGCTATGTGATTCTCCCTTATTGGGGGATAATATCCCTAAACCCTAAACCCAAAATAGTAGTTACCCTTTTCTTTTCCATGTTATACCCCCATATTACCCCGATATACTATAGTAGTTTTCATTTTCTTTCCCATTACTCCTGCATAATCCAATGGTGTTCCACGCATGTCGGCCTTGCGGCGTAGGTCAGCTTCTGCCTTCTTCTTCTCCTCCTGACAGTCTGCTTACTGAGGCTTAGTAGGGAATAAGGAAATAGATTGGGATTATATAAGGATAATGGAAAAGAAAATGGAAACTACTACATTATACTAGTGTATACATTGGGGGTGTATTAGGGAATAGGGGCATATAGTATGTAGGGAATTATATAGGGGATATATTCCCTTCTTCCCTAGACTTGCTGTCTCGTCGGCCTCCGCCTCCTGCTTCTTGCGCTCCAGCAAAGCTTGCCGCAGCTTTTCCGCCTGCAGGTCAGGATGGTTTAGGGTTTAAGAGCTCTGGGTTAAGATACTGTCGAAATAATAGAGGGTCTAGGGTTTAGGGTTAAGATACTGTCGAAATAATATGGCCAAGATAGCATGACGAGATCCATAGATAATTATATCCGGATGCCCTTTTCACAATGAAGGCCTGAGAGAAGGGCGCAAGCTTGTCTTCCGTCCTTCTTTACACTTCAAGCTCTTGTATCTAGTCTTCACAGGGCCATCACCAGAAAAAAATACGACGGCTCTTCCTGTTCCTGCTGTGTCATTATGATCCTCAGCTCTCTTGTTGCTACACCATTCTGGCAACTAGGATGGTAATTCTCATGAAATGATTATGAAACCAATTAGGGGTCATGCTGAAAATCGCTGTGATCTCCCCTTCAGCCAGGCCTCCAGTTGCTTTGCAACTTCTTTGTCCGCCTCCGCCTTGTGTGAGATGCGAGATGCGCCCACCACAAAGGCTGTAACGAAATACAAAGTCGTCTGAGGGAAAATCTGGGCACCTCACACAATCCTAGGATGGTAGCTATCTATCATCCTTTTATTCTCACTAGAGAGGTATGCCAAATGCAAGATACAAAAAAGCCTATCTTTGAGAAACATCCCTACGCAACCATCTTGCGTCGTACGCTTGCGCTGGGCCCTCCTTCTTCTGGCGCTCCTTCGCGACGGCTAGTTCGAACTCCGCCTCCTGGAAACCATGGCCACTAGCTAAGAGTTCTACTACAGCGGACACATGGGAGTTTCAATGAATGAGGGGCCCCAGTACAGATGCCACTCTATAGTCCATGATATTGATATAGCCTGGACTCCCCAGAATTGACCCCCAATTTCTGGAAACCCACGCGAAAAATTAAAATAAAAAGGTATCATAGAAACATGTTACAGGAGTTGCAGGTTTTGGGGAGGCGCTGTACGCAGGCTCCTGCAGTATTAGTATGGAGCTTGGTCCGGAATTAATGAGCAGAAGCTTCGAAGGCATAGTTTTCCTACTCCGGTACTGAATGCTTGCGCATGTGCTTACGATTGTTCCAGCATGATCATCACGACATTCGCCAAGATGTTCCGAGCTGCCATCACAACGCAGTCCGTGCTGGTGAGATAAGCTCTCACATCGCCATTTCAACATCTTGGACACCACATCCCAGACAGCTCTGGATTTGAGGATTGAGGCTAAGGCCAACCTACGGCCCACACGAAAGGACGCGTATGTTTCAAGAACCTCGAAAATCGCGGGCATTTGCCCTTACATCCCTCTACACAGCTAGATCTTCTCTCCAGGTAACAAAACTTCGCTGAACAAAAAACCCGAAATATCCCCTCCGGGAGCCTTTCTCGCCATCTCGACGCGGTGCTTCCACAGGGCGATCTTCTCCTTGCAAGCAAATGTGGGTGAGGTACAATATGGTTAGGGCTCGGGGGATCAGCGTCTAGGGATTTCAATTCTTGGATGGAGGTTCCGGCGGTTGCGGCTTGGAGCTCTAGGAGGAACCCGAATAAAGACCTTTGTAATGTATTATGGGAACCACCCCGGAATATGAAGGATGTGCATTACAATAGGACTTCATAAGGGGATATTCAACTAGACGTGGGGGTCACCTCAGTGGACCTTTAACTACGAAGCACGTGGGAAATCCATCGAGAACTGACTGCAAGGGAGCACCATTAGAATACCAAGCTCTAACTTGAGACGCCGAAATCTTGAGGCGTGCAGCCTTTTGTGCGTTTGGAATTGGAAGCCTCCACAGCGCTGCATGTGATAGGAAGATCTACCTTCCTAAGGTTTGACGTTAGTATCCAAGTCAGAGCACTATTTTGGGGGGAGGGCAGGGGTCCACAACTAAGTGATTCCTATTCTGGTGGGTTCCTAAAAAAAGGACGACACTAATTACTCATTATTAGTTTGGAAACTTTCGTTTCAGGATCAGAATTGCCCCTGGGCCTTCTGTTCCTCTTCTTTTCGCCTTTCTTCTTCCTCTCGTTGCCTTTCCTGAGAAGCCCGAGCACTATCCAACGTCGGCAAGGAACATCTGGGTTGCTGTTAATGATCTTGAATTAAGTTACCATAATGGGTATATATAGTAATTAGTATGGTGTCCCCAATGTAGCAACTTAATCTAAGTTCCTTGACAGCAAACTATTCATTGGCAAGGCACGGAGGTTCTGATTAGTGGAGCGAAAGGAGCAACGTAGATTTTACATTTACATGTTGGTGAAAACAAAACCAATGATGTTTCCGGCTATGGCATGTTTTCTCAGTGCCGCCAGCTCCTTTGGCGTAACAGCACTTCAGTAGAAGGCTGGAAGCGATCATTATAAGTGTGAGTGAGAACCAGTGCAACCAATGAAATACAAGATATTACGTGGGCAGCACATCTTGCAGTACTCACACTGAAGTTCACAAAGAAGTCGTGAAGGTGGCCATTCGCAGAAACCAAAGCGACGAGACGTACAACAAAACTAAAAACGACCATAGCTGCAAGGCCATCCCCGTTTGATTCCTATGTATCCTAGTGCAAAGAAAAACAGAAGGACGGCCCACATATACGCTCACCAATCCTCCCAAAAGACCCTGAAATTTGTCAATCCAAACCATGAAAGGGGCATTGCCTCACATAGTCCCTATATAAACCTACTATAGTATACTAGTTTCCATTCTCTTTTCAATTATCCTTATATAACCCCAGTATAACCCTTGTATTCTTGGAATGACCTGAGGGATTCCCAGTCGTTCAGAAACCCTAAACCCCGAACCCCAGACCCTAAACCCCAAACCCTAAACCCTAAACCCCAAACCCTAAACCCTAAGTACCCTGGCAGGCACCTCCTCCTCCAACCTTCTTCGTTCGGCCTCGTCAGCTTCTCTTCTCCTACGCTCCTGACCGCTGCATAGGCCAATAAAAACTAACGTCCCAGGAAGGCTCAGGTGAGTTTTTCTGCTTCCTGCGTGATGCCAAATTCCCTGCTCCGATGTGGCGTCGCCACTGCCGGCATAGCTATTCACATTCACAGCTGCGCCTTTGCCGTTACCACTCTTCCCCTTGTCGTTACTACATGTTTATGACTATGATGATTATTCTATACTATGATGAAACTGGCATGTCATACCAGCTTACCTGTCAGGGTGTGGCAGGCATTGAGACGGAAGAGACTGGCGCACAGAGAGTGGTTGTGCAGCCCACGGTAAGGTCCCGAAAGTCCAGCTAACCACGTCAAGTCCAAGTCCTCCTCTTCTTTTCTTCGTCTTTCTGCTTCGGCCTTGATGAGCTAACTATACGACCCACCAGAAATCGCGTGCACAAGCTTCATTTCTGTTGTTGCAAGCCGACGCTCAAATACATTCAGCATCCACGACATTATTAAGTCATTATGGCCGTAGTAAGCTGGTTGCCTCTTCTCTCTCGCGTTGCTCCTCCGCATCTTTCCTGCAGCACCCGAGAAGCAGCCCAGCGCGACAGCACAAGCACCGAGCCCAGGCACTGTAACAAACACATGTGCCCGGTTAAGAACAACAGGTGTCCATTTGGCGAGCTCTTCTTTGGAGACGAGCTCATTGTCTTCATCTGCGGGCGGCTGGATCTTGACGTGCGCAACTGTTGCGTTTCCATGTCATAGCAATGAAAACTGCAACCTGGGCTTGGCCTGAGCCTGACTCATCGTCTTTCTTATCTTCTGGCGCCTTACAAAATCTCCCACAGCATAAGGTTTGGGGCTTAGGGTCTAGGGTATAGGTTAGGTGGACCCCCCACCCTATAATTGTGACTATGAGGGAGAATTGTTACTATACTAGGGTCCTCTTCTATTCCCATTATAGCATGAGGTCCTAAACCCTTTTTGCATAAACCCGATTTAGGGTCTGTCTAGCAGAGCTCAGCAGATCCCTCGCCTCTCTCAGCAGGGCTCGCTTCGCCGCACGCTGGTGCCGCACAAGCTCCTGCCGGGCAGCTTCCTCAGCTTCCGCCTCCTGGCCGCTGAACTGGCTGTGGTTAGCTGGGAACGAAGGAATGGAAAAGAAAATGGAAACTACTATAGTATAATGGGAATATATATTGGGGTTATTCAGCTGGGGAAGCTACTGTAATGAAGTTATTTAGGGTTTGGGGTTTAGGGTTGGGGTAATATGGGGATAATGGAAAAGAAAGTGGAAACTGCTACAGGGTATGGGGTCCAGGGTTTAGGGTTTAGAGCGGGAATGAAGGAATGGCAAAGAAAATGGAAACGACTATAAAGGGCTTTATAGGGACTACTATAAGGATCCACTCCCTGATTCCTAGTTTACCAAAGGCCGGGTAATATGAGCGGGGAAGAACAAAACTATCATGTACCTTCTTCCACTCAATTGTCCATGCTCTTCCCTATTCTATTCTCCAATCTTGGGGTAGTATATATATATACACATACATAAATACATGTGTATGAATCTATAAACATATATAAATACACACATATAATTCAATTAATGTATGCGTAGACAGAAATCAAAAAAGTAAGCACTTGAGCGCCCTGAGCCCTGAGCCTCGGCTGCTTGCCGGAGCCGCTGAGCCTTCTCGTTGGGATCCTGAACTTCAAGCTTCTCATGAGCTCCACTCAAAGCCTCCATGGATGTACCGTTACCCCCGTGCAACCTCTATAGATATGAATGTAAATATATCTATTTTTTATATACACATATACATATACATATATACATATATACGGGTATGTATGCATGTAATCCCTGAGCAATCACACAATTTCGGTATACTATGGAGTGCTCCCCAGCCTCGAACTCCTCGACGTCCAAAGCTTCAGGGGTGCCTGGAGGGCTCTTGGCAAGCTATCACGCTTTTACCAATAAAGTCGTTTGAGCCCAAGCCAACAACAGTAGCACACACAGTACAGTAAAGCAAGTCAAACATGCTGCAAAAACCAAGGCCAATACCTTTGACCCCACAGCGACTACACGGGAAAACGGCCTTCATCGTCCTTCTTCCTTCTAGGCCCTGCGGCTCTCTTGGACGTTTGCCTGCGCAGAACTACACACCCCACCTTCCCGCAGGAAACAAGTAGACACATCTAACTGCTCAGATCCTTTGAAGGACTCTGAAATGGAGGCTCCAGCAACACAAAATACTAATTTTGATGGCTTGAAAACCTCGCTTCATCTCGGGGTTCCATACTCTGGGTTCAATACTTTGACTCAACAAGTCTGGGAGCGGTTGAAAAATGTAGCTTGGACCCGCCTTGTCTTGCCAGGATGCTCCAATTGCGTGCGCTTGGTAGCGGGGTGGGCGTAGAAATAGGCCCCGGGCTTAGAACGTGACTCTACCTCAGGATCCAGGACACTTCTGCAAATCTACCCTTCTACATCTCCGACATGACATACTCCATAGGAAATCGTTCTGCATGTTCTGCTCCAAGATCAGGACATATCAGGACCCTATTCTGCCAGCGTTGATACCCGAACCTGAGCCCTTGGCTCGAATCCAACCTGGAGGGAGATCTTTCCTGGATCGTAGCTGAGGAAATCATCAGATGGGGCGTAACAGCAATAGTTTTCAGCTCTTCTGATTTCATAAAAATCATAAAGCAAGTGATGGCAAACATGATCCCAAACTATGACCCAGGTTCGAGTCTGTTGAGCGATGAGCTGGCGCAGTCCGCTTCTTGTGCTTGGCCATGGCTAGGCTGTTGAGCACATTACCCAATGGCCCAAGGTTGGCGAGCGATCAACATTTCTTCGGCTTGGGGATCCGGGATGGTGGTATAGAAGGTCGGGCTCAAAGACATGGCTGCAAGTAAGATGAATGTGAAATTGTGGCTTAAGGTCACCGGTTTTCGGGTTGGCTGGTGGGGTGGGCTAGATGCTCCAAGGTCAGTCACATCATGCCGCATGCTGCTCGGCTGAAGGAAGCTAGGAGGAGAGCCACATGGACGGAAGCACGAGGAGACTTGAAGGACTTTTGTGACTGCTACGGTTGCCTTCCCTTAAACCACCGTCACGTCAGCCAAAGACACGCTCCAGCTTCCTGCCTTGGGGATGTCACTGGGAGCAGCCTGCCAGAGATGAAGCTACTTATTCTGCCAGAAAAAAGCATCTCTGACGTCGTCTTTGATTCCTAATGTGTCCGATCAGATCCCTGCAAGTTGAAAATGTCCGCGGCGGCTTGACATCTAACTGGTGCTGGCGAACCATCATTCACCATTGTTTTTCTATTGTCATACCTTGGGGTCGTAACCTGGCCCTGACAACAACGCATACAAACACGAAAAGGGCTGCTGTTGCTGTTTTCGCCTTTCGCTGGGCATGTTGCCATCCCAGAAGTTGTGATCAGCTTCGGGATAGCAATGCTCTGCTACAGGCATTTCTATGGAACATACACGGGAGTTTCCAGACACAGGGGAACCCTTTGAGCCTTATTGTATCTCAGCATATCTCAGCATGCTGTAGTCTATAGCTCTTCTTGTATGCTCCCGCAAAAAAAGGGAAGCCTGACTGTTGGAAATCTCCATAGCCACCTGAACTGCTCGGCTCTCCGGATGGATGCTTCAGGTGAATGATTGCAGTCACTCATCCAGATCAGCCTGGCCATATAACCCAAACTGGAAGGCGCACAGCACAGGGATTGCCAACCTGGAATGACACGCAACGCATGGGGCTTCAGGGAGAATGAAAAAGGGCGTTTCAAGCTACTTTGTCCTCTTTCGAGGTCCTGGGGTTGTGAGATGATAGTACTCCAACTTTCTGGCTTCCCCAGGACGGACAAGGAGAACAGTGCTTATCATTGCGCAGCAGTGACAATCATCTAATTTCAAATTGGGGGTCCTGGCTGCAAAAAAGTCTGGTCAAGACACGATGCGACTGGGAACCGATTCAAAATCCAAAGTACCTGTGTCTTCTGTTCGGAGCCAGACTCGTCCTGGACCTATCTCCCAAAGCCAGACTTACCCCACAGCCCTGTGTGCTCCCCAATCGCTTGCAGAACCTCCAGGCACATGCGCTGAGTGATCATGGATCATGAAGCTTGAGTCTGTCGACTTAACTACTCGCAGCATACCACCCGGAAATCTAGATGTTCAGTGGGCAGCCCAGGAATAGTAATACTGATTACTGTTTCTATACTAACAAAAGAATCATGATGACGATGTCCTCATTTCGTTGCTTGCCGGTGCTAAGTACTGAGAGTGCACCCACTCCCTTCTTCTGGCTGCAAAAGGAGGCTATAAGAGTCTTCATCAAGTTTTTCCAAACCGTTAACCCATCCAAGAACTTCTATCGCACAGGCCAATGAAGTATCATGTCTTAGCAGGCCAGACTACATGATCTTGCTTCAACACTCAGATACTGATATTGCTTTATGTTGATAACATTAGTCGCGTCGCGTCGCCTTGCACTGGAAGGACCCCAACAATCTCTGCCAGGACTTGCAGCTGAGTAGATTAACACGAAACCAAAACCTTAAACTAAACCCTTTTGAACAAAGACTCTCTGGTGTGCCTCCATCCTGCCTCCACAACTTGCAGAACCCTGAACCTTTCTACCTGGAAGACAATAGCTGTAGCTGGAACTCCAAGTACACAGCCTCCAAATCCCTCTGACGTAAACCATCCCCGTTTGAGAACAGTCTCTATCACTTCGCTTTCCTGAAGGAGTGAGTTTGACTACGCCCACCCCCCCTAAATCTGCAAACCCTAGATAACCCCCTTCACCTTGGCCCCAAGCCCTTACACCCCTCTTCCCCTGTCCTTAAACCCCGCCTCCCTTGTCCTAGAATCAAACAGAAATGTAGGAGCCAGCCAAGGGACAGGCATAGAAACTGCAGCGGGAGGCCAAATCGCAAGAAGTCTGAAAAGTCGTAGGGGCCCAGGCCTGGCTTGCTTGTTTCTCCTCCTCAAGTATATGAGCTATAGTCTACACTCCTTAAAGGGGGTTATATATGAGATTATATATGGGAGCATTATAGGGGTTATTGAGGGGGATACTAGGACTTTAGATTAAGTATAGCCCATATATGCCCTCCATCAGGAAGGGAGCGCGAAGGTCCCTTACAAGGCTTGGGGTTACTTTGACAAATGCTGGGTTGAGGGTTCAATCATGATTTACGGCTTTTGGACTTTGAGGGGTTAGTCCCATGTGCTCAAGGGTGTTAGGGCTTTTGGAGTTAAAGCTTCGAGGCAAGTTTTGTTTTAAGGGTACATGCCTCTGCCATATGGATGCTACAAGGCGATGGGCTATTAGAGGCTTTTTGGGGGGGTACCGGCAGGTTGGCAAATTATGAGCTCATGGTTTAGGATGTGCGGCGGCCGGGGGCCAGGGGCCTGGCACTTTTGCGCTTTGCTCTGCCGGGTGCAGCATTTTTGGAGCATGGAAGTTGATACAGCTGGCTGATGACCTAGTTATGAATTACAAGCCTCATGTGTGATTACCAAAGCAATGGCTAGCATCGCAGGGTTACAGCCAGCCAGCTACAAACCAGGCTACGCTGGAGGAATTGTAGGATAGTTGCTGGCGTAGGGACTTCAGGTTTTGAGCATGAGTAAGGCTCAGGGTTGCAGGGACAGAGCCTGAGGACAGTTCAACTTAAGCTGTGACCTCTCTAATGGGACTTGAATGCGCTGCCGAACTCGCACCACGAAGGGGCGCTACAAAGTGGGCAGAGTCTTCAGAAGTAAGATGCCATCACATCTGCTTTTAGCTCCTGACTGGAGGACTTGGGTTGAGATGAGGTTGAAGTTGATAAGACTGTAACTCCTCACATATCTGGAACCTGGAAACTCAAGAGAAAGATCTTATTCGCCTACATCCTCACGTACAGTACTCTGCGCAAGCTCTTGCGGCATTCTCTCTCTTGGGGCCAGGCCTTTGAGCATGATGTTGGCAGAAGTGGCAAAGGGCATGGCAAAGGCAGCATTTGCTGAGAACACCAGGACCAGAGCCGTCGTCTTCAAGTTCCTGCGTCAACTGCTTGGAGATTTCCCAAAAACACTGAATGCTACTCCCTATTGAAGGTATGCAAGATTCATCCTAGTGAGACACTTCAATGTCTTGGCCTGCGGAGACTGACAAAAGCATCAAAAGCATAGTTATGGTTTCTTTCAGCCAGGCAGCATGTTCTCCGAAGAACAAACTCTCATAGCAATGGGCGCCATCAGCGCTGCTGTGGCAGTATGCGACATGAGGTTTGCCAGAAGAGATGTAATAAAAGATAACGCCATCAAAATGCCCAAGGGATGACCAAGGGCAGCGTGACGGCCAGCAGAAATAACCAGCTTCGCCCAAGCATTGCCCAAGCCGCTCTCCTTGATTGCCTAGCGGGCGATGGTGAAGCTTCTACTGAAATGCCTTTCAATGTAAACACCCATCAAGGCAGGATCCCTGAAAAAACCCTATACATTGGAATCAATTCTTGAGGCCCCCGCCTGGCCAACACCCAGGCCTCCGGCTATGGTGAGGAAAATGGGCAGGTTCAAGCGTTGTAAGACCTGAGTAGCTGGGGCGCGGGGATTCACCATCAAAGATTATGTACTGCACCACTGCCAGCCAAATCCTTAACACGTGTTTATCATGGTCGAACACACTCGAACAAAAAGCGAAACCCTTCTCCCGAAGTGCTGGCGAGGAACAGCTTCCCTATGGACTATGTTGAGGATGACGCAGAGACCCACGGCAGCGAGACCCAGAAAAACCAGATCGCAGAAATTCCTGCTGCTGCCGGCGCAGACAACCAACACAGCTGCTCTGATAAGCAAAGTTTAGACGAAGAGGGGTGCGGGAAGTAATGAGAATAATTTGTTCCACGTTTCCAAGCCTTAACAGTAACGGTCTGCGACAGTTACGGCAGGCGTAACGGTAAGGAGGACGAAAGACAGCACTGGAACCTCCCAAAGTGGGGGACCGAAAATTGTTCCCCCTGAATGATGGCTGCTTTGGTCGTGCGAATGAGGCACTAGCCTGCCGAGACTTCCAGGTCAGGAGTGTGTCAAAAAGGCATGCTGCTTGAATTCGGCGAGGGGCAAGGTGTCCTTCGACTCTGAATAAGCTACCGTACCATTACGGCCGTCAGTGGCAGGAGCGAGAAAGCCCCATAAGCAATTCTGTAATAATAGCTATGACCGGGTGCGTCTGACTGGGGACCAGAATTCGGTCCCCTCTTGATGGCTTTCGGCGGAAGCGTTCGAAGCTGTCCGGAGACATGCATGGAGGTCCAGACCGCCTAATCTCCCCAACGGCTCCGGTGACTGTTAGCCCTGCGGGCATGTTCATGTTACAGGAACGCGCCGGTTCGTTCTGGTTGCAAGTCCGGGCTGGGTTCCCATTACAAGCCACTGTTACGGACAGCTTGTGCAGCCCTCAGACGAAGAGACGTAAATGCAATTACAACAGGCACCAGCGCAGCTTTTGCTGTTGCTGGGATCTGCTCCTTATCTCTTTCTGGTTTCGCCTCAGGCAGAGAACCAAAAACCCCAACCAAAAAATCCTCTGAAGCTGAACATCTGCAAGTAACAGCAAAGAGCAGACGATTACAAAAGCCAGCAGCAGCAGCGCCAACCAACCTCTGCCCTGGTCCACCCGGCGCCCATGCCGTGGTGGTGCGGATTCTGGTACTACGGCCACGAAGCTGAAGTTCCTTTCAACCTTATGACTCGTCAGGTTTGCACAAGGACCATTGCCTGAACAAGTATGAGGATCTTTTTGCCAGGATGCTTCAGGCAGATCAGCAAATTCCAGGAACGCCTCCACCAACAATATGTCTCCGGCCTGCGGCTTCCAAGCGACATCCGAAAGACTTGTCATAAGAGGGGCTCGTCCATCCGAATTGATCCAAGAGGCACACAAGGCATCTTTGAACTCGCCCAGCTCCACTATATTCATGTCATCGCTGGGCAACTCGCCTCCTCCACAACACACAAGCTCCCAACAGATATTTGAGATCTGCCCATTGCAATGCTAGCCGCCCGAACATGGAATAAGGCGCGACTGCACCTACCTGGTAAAGAGAAGGCTGGTTGCAACCTGACGCGGTTGCCTGCAGATGGACGAAAAGGCCGTCTTGCAAGGTAAGGGCTCGTCATTGTCATGGGCGCTTGAGGGCGTCTTGCGGCAATGCAGGTCGCCTGTGGATCCAGGAGAAAGCAAGACCCAGAAGGGCCCACAAGGGGTGTAAGATATTACTGCAAAGGAGAGTGTTTGTCCGGAAAAGGAGGAGCAGTCCCGGCCTGGTTCAGGCTGATCGGCAGCTTGCCTCTGGTCCAAAGCCACACAGTTCTGGGCATGGGTTTACAAGTTCCAGAAAAACTAGTCAGTTCGATGCACGCACATACAGCGTCTACCCCTGGAGGCCTAGCTTCCACGCATGCAAATCTGGACAACTCTATCAGCGATGCTTGTGGACCCAACATGATGCAAGGTACCCGAATGGTAACTCGTCATCAGCTTGAGGCTCTCGCCCTAAACACGAGATGCCGCAAAAAAGGGGTCTTCTTCTCAGTGGACAAATCAGCGGCCACGATCCACAAAACCCCTCCCACCCCGCGACTTGAAGCATGAAAGACCCCAGACCTCTCAATCACTGGATCGACCCCAACTAGGAATCTTTTCCTATCTTTTACTGATTCACACGCGCCAATGATGTCGAACAAGAATCAACCTAAACTTACCGGCGGTTCGTAAGGAATAAGGGAATAGAATCCCCACATAGCCCCAATATACTATATCCCCCCATTCCCTACTAACCACCAGTACAAAGACTGTGCCGTCCAGGACACAGCCCACAAGCGCCGAGCCAGGGGCCACGCCAACCTCAAAGAGCCGCCGTCGATGGCGCTGCGCGCCCAAAACCTCATCTAGAGGGTTTAGGTTTTTTGGTTGGCGCAAGGGTTTAGGGTGCAAGGTCAAGAAGAGGATTTTGGCAACCCAAACTCCCAAGATTAGGGCCCAGTTGTTTAACTTATACTCTTAGTGATAGCTACAGGGCCCTAATTTTGGGTTTAGGGTTACCAAAGTTAGCATTTTGGCTCGAGTGTTCTTGGAAAGATTTTGATTCTGATGTATTCTCAAGATGTCTTGAGGCACTTGTGGGCTTGTGTGGAAACCCTATCACGGACTCTAGTATCTATCTACATGCTGATCGTTTTTGTTTGATTCCTCATTGTCTTACAGGGAGTGCTCCTTACTCCACATGCCAAAAAAACCTTATCGTTCTTTTTTATTCCTTATGGTGTTACAGTGAATCTGCAAAATTGGGCCGTCCTTACTGAAATTTCTTCAACGGTGTTTTAACTGAGCCCTTGTGTGGCTCCTTGGAGCTCTCGCGGAGAGACCTTGGTCTTGCACTGTTCAGGGGGGCTACGCCGGCATACAACTGGAGTAGGGTTCGATATCCATAATATAGAAGATGTCCACAAAAAAACAACAACAAAAAACACAAACAAAACAAAAAGCACGATCGCTGAGTTTGTTGGAAACCTCCAGCAAAGCCCAGAAGCCGCTAAAGGGTCAACGCCTTTCAGCATCAGTCCAGGGCTTCGGTTTCGAATCTGGGCCTCAGTTGCTTACTTGCTCTTTGTCAAGAATAAGGATGAACAAGGGAATATGATCCCTATATTATCCAAGTATAATACATTCCATATTCCCTACCAAGAACCAGTAAGGTCGGGATTTGGAGGTCGAAGCTTTGGGTGTAGGATTGTGTTTTGTTCAATCCAGCATTTAGGTTCGTGGTTTGGCTTAGGTTAGGACTTAAGAGTTGGGGTAGGGAAACTCAGGTGGGCGCGTGTGGAATTTAAAGTTCGGTCACGTCCGCAAAAATGGTATGACTCCCAGAATACGTGTCCCAAGAAATGTCCACAGACTGTTCAAAGACCATGGTGGTGATGCTTTTTGTGGTGCTTAGCCAGACCTTCTGGGAACCCAATGGATTGGCATGAAGATGACCTGCCACTTGGGTCCTAATGTCCCCATTGAAACGGCCACTTGCACAGCCTAGGAGTTGCGCAGGAGCCTCCTGCCTGCGGTCAGGAATTGGTTCAAGAATAAGAACAAATGAGAACTCGAGCAACACTCAAGTCTTCAAAGTAACGATCATGTCGCGGGTCAGAAATTAAAGACTCAGCACAAGTCGTGTATATTCTTAAAGCATCAGAGCCACAACTCCCGCAGCCGTCGCTGCAAAATGCAGGAAATTCCCCGCTTCCATTCGCTTATCCAGTGCAAAGTCCGTGTCAACTAGGACGGCGCCGGGCTGAGAAAGCAGGCCTGCCTGAACCACGGTGGAACCTATCAGGAAAGATCCTTTGGCTATTTCAAAGGACAGGTAGTAGCGGTTGCTGCACTGGTACCGCAGATGCTCCATCCTACTTTGTGGTTCCACAGCAGCAGAACCCAGAAGGGGCTTTGTGGCAACCGTGCAGTAAAGGCAAGTAAGCAGCGTCAGCACTATGCAGCCCAGGGCAGGATCCAGCATTTGGAGCTGTGCTTCTGGCATTGTCTGGTAAATTGTCAGGGCCACGGTGGAGGTCACAATCATGAAGTTCTGGCTCATACCGCCAATGCTCGCTATGGGCAAGAGAATCTCGCGTGGGGTGAACCCAGCTTGCGGCGCCCAGCGCTGCAGTGCCGGTGCCGCTGCAACCACCACAGTAGTCTGCTGCACAAAGGCACTCAGAAGCGCAGTGACCAGCTGCACCCGCAGGAAGGCCCGAAGGTGTTTCTGCTCCGTCCCAAGAAGCTTTGAGAAGATGTGGTCCAACACTCCAGAATCCTGAATTCCCCCGACCAAGACAAGAACAGCCTGGAAGGCAATGTTGCCAGGGCTCGAGAAGCCAGCTAGAGCCTGCTCCGTCGATATGACTCCAAGGGTCCCGAATAAAATAACAGCACCTAGGAAAACGAAGTGACTCCGATACCCCTGCATCATCATGGCCGTAGCAGCTATGAGCACGTTCCCCACGAAAAGCGCAGTCCAGGGGTTTGAATGGCAAGTTCGCTTCCGCCCAGTCCCCTTGCAGACTTCGAAAATCCGGCGCAATTCAGGCTCATCCTCTGCCCAAAAGCCCACCATGACACTAAAGCATGCTGAAACAACGCACAGGATGACGACTTGTGGGCTGCAGGTTTCAGTCAGATAGCTGCGGCCAGAGCGAAAGCTTCGCACTGGTTCAACCTGCATCGGGCAGTTTTCCTGCGCAGGTTCGAAGCTGCAGGTTGAACACGACTTGGCGTCGCGGAATTAAGGAGGATCAAGTACCTCACATACGTTGCTGTAATTTCAAGACATCTTATATATCCTTCGCATGGATGGTATCAGACTAAGATGACAACAGGCCTGCAAGTGCGCATGCGGCCAGCACTTATGGTGACTAATTCAGCGCACCGCAAATGTCCACATTGCGCATAATGACTTGTATTTTTGCTTGCACTTGTTAAGCTTAGCAATCCCTGATCCAAACGTCATGCCAACTATCAGCATTGCAACATTTTTCAGAATTGAGCCAATGGCTGCAAGGAACACACAGAGCACAACTGCCTCGATTTAAGGCGTTGATGCGAAGCGTCAGCTTGACTGAGCTTTCCCCTTTCTAGGTCTACGAAAGGCGAACTACATGCAAAAACATATATATATATATATGTATCTCTCTCTCTCTCTGTGCATCTATGAATATATACACAAATGAGATGTACACACCTTGCATTGCGGCAAGCTCTGAACTTGATTGGCCTCCAAATATCTTGCCGGAGTACCCAGCGCCTCCAAGCAGTCATAGCGGATCGTAAGCAACCCGAAGCCAAAATGAGCAGCCTTCTTGCAGCATAATCCGGCGCATGGGGAGCCCTTTTCCTTGTGTGGCATGCTCCGCGCAGACACCGCTAGCGTGGAAGAAGTGCGACTGGAATGACAGGACGAGCAGAGCGTCCCATTTTGGGCGGATCTGCTCTTAAACACCATGCCCGGCCGACAGGTTGTGAGCCGGCTTTAGCTGTTGGTCAGCTGCTTCTCAGCGGCTGCAGGGTGGCGGGCACTTACCAGGAGTGGCCTTGGCTTTGTTGGGTTGGCTTGGGGCGATACCCTCACCGCGGCTTTCAAGACGACCTACACTCACCAAAGCCCCAACAAAAAAACCTGATTATGTCCCCTTACAACCTCCCTCCTCACCCCCCTTCCAATGCTCTAGCTGAGGGCGGCACTTTGTGCACCTGGGCCTGGAAGAGAAAAAGCTCCACAAACATTCACACTGCCACGTGCCCAGAATTACTACTAGCAGCTATTGCGAAACAGTTGAATAGCCACAAACAAAATGCATCATGTAAGTATGCCAAGCATCTGCATATTCACACACACATGCATATATCATGGATACATACATGTGTATACACATGTGAGTGCGCACGGACTTTACCCATGTTGGGCACTGCCAAGTCTTGAAAATTACAGCAAAAAAAGTAGCCTGGAAGTCAGCGAAGGGCGACTTGGAGGAAAGACCAGGATACCAGTGCGGATGTTCATGAATACCTTGGAGGAACTTGTGCAGATCTGCTTCTATTAGCCAGCACATGTCTCAAGCCAGATTCAGCCAATCCAAGGTGCCATGCCGCTTAGCCCAGTTCACCGCCGCCCAGCAAGACGTTCCCGGATGGGCATCCTTTGTTGAAACACTCTAACTGGCCGGAATGTATCCCTTCTTTACAGCTAGATTTTGAGTGTGCGCTTGAGGCCCCCAGTGAACGGAAAGAAACCAGGCCAACTGCAAGTCGAGCTGCTTCGCAGCCTGCAGGGGCAACTGGGGCAGCCGGTTGGACCGGGGCTGCCGGAGCTGCGGTAGTAACAGGTACTGCAGCAGGAGCTTCAGGTGCTGGAGTTTCCGTGGCAACTGGCTGCGGACTGCCACATGGAGGGGGGCAGACATCCGGTGTGGCCTGAGCTGCTTTCATAATTTGTCTAGGCAGCTGCTGTTAGCTGACTGACACGCTACACTACTAATGTTATCGTTGCAACTGTGACAGCGATGCTGGCGAAGGTTATGAGCATAGGACTCCCCACTCTTGGTTCTGCCATGACACTAGTACTGCTATCATGATCAGTAACATCGATTTGCAAATCCAACCTGGCAAGGCTGGAAAAGATGAGGCCGCAGCTTTGTGCAGCTGAGCCTGACCGGGTTTCTCAAGGCAACATACTGATGAAGTAGAAGTCGCAGTAGCGCTAGTAGGAGAGGGGTTCAAAAGTATGTGCTAGCACGAGCACTGGCATTCAGACGCGATGATCACAAAGCTGGAGCAACTACAGTCACGCTGCTGGAAGCCAGTATGGGAAAAAGGAAGTTCGGATTGAAAGGCCCGAGCCTGAAAATCTGCGAAGCTTGAATGCACAGACAGTCCAGGGTACCACTCTGGATGCGCGTGAATGCCTAGGCTGCCACCGATGAATTGCTTGTGTGTCCAGCCTATTCGCTGCAACCGCACCCCATTTTTGCCCATCCCAGAACATCAGAGGAGTTTGCCGTCCCGCATTGCCCAGTGCACTGCCCGGAAGCACTTGTCGCCAGGTGCTGCATCCTGGGTGCGGGCATTTTGCAGCATACACAGATGAAAACATGTGTGTTTGCGTTTATGTGCACACATGAACAAATACACGTATATACACATACAGATATACAAAAATACCGACAGACGGTTATACAGTTATACAGATCTACATGCAGAAGTCTACACATCTATACGTATACATACACAGGTACAAAACATGTGCAGATATTTATGTATATGTATGTGACTGCGCGTGTATGTGTACACATGAGTGAGCACACATGAGAACACGCAAGGATATGTATGTACATGAGCACATATGTAGCCTACCAGCTGCTAACATGTGAGTCAGTTTGAGCATGATAGAACATAATGCTTTACTTGCAAAAAAGCTGTGAACTACAATTCCGATTAATGTGTCATGTAAGGCTCCTAGGCCCTTGGCAGCCCAGCTTAAAACGTCCATGCTGCACTAATGACAGGTTTAGATTTCTGGGCGAAGGTCTGCGCATGGAGGCGGCGGTGTCGTGGTCGTAGTTGTTGTCGTGGTGGTGCCGGTGTAAAACCTCATACCACACCAGTCATGATAAGCTACCTGCAGTGTTGACACAAAGGCTACAAAGATAGCAAGAACAATACGATTAATATTGGAACATGATACTAACAATATATTCGTAATACTTCAAATACTTTCATAATACTAGTATCATCCCCCCCAAGGGCACCTTACCTCCCATGCTTAGCAAAGACACTCGTTCATCCTGAAGTCGCACGCTGGTGACGGCAGATCTCCGTCGCCTTCGTATCTCAAGCTGTTGTCAAAGGATCGTCCCATGAATTCTGTGAACCTGCACCATACTGTACCCTAAAGTCTGCATTCATAGGATTATGAGGGACTGCATCCACTACATCCAACTACGAGTATGGAACCTTCAACAACCATGCGGCATTCGGTTGCAAAGCAGGCTGCCTGGCAGGTCTGGATATTTCTTTTTGAACATCTCGTCCACCTGTACAAGCACGGGTGTCGGACTTCCCCATGCTACAAGCAGCCTGAGGAGCCCAATGAGACATGTTGGGGTAATATCGGGATTATACTAGGGTTATATTGGGTAGTATTGGGGTAATTTTGGGATTGTATTGGGGTTGTATTGGGGTTATATTGGGGGAATAAGGGGGCAATCTTGGGAGAATGGAAAATAAAATGGAAACTACTACTGTAAGTATATATACAAAAGCTAAGAAACATGCATGAATTCATGCCAGCGGCTCCTCATGCGATTTGAGAAATAAGGGTGTACCGGGCTATCTTGGAGCTTTCGTGTCAAGTCTGTGTTCTGGGGCATGGGATCTGGCTTCATACCTGAGTTTAGGGTTTTGGGATTTGGGTTTAAGGTTTTGGGATTGGATCACACGCAATGTCCTGCGACAGTCTTCCTCACAACGCGGAATATGGATCATGTCCGGCCTGTTGCTCTATGTTCTGCTTAGGGAAGCCTAGTGATACTCAAAATGCACATGATCCTACATGTAGGGTTCACGGTTTAGGGTTTATACTGAATACATTGATCTCTGGCACTTGTAACCTTTGGCACAAATTCGAGGATTCTGTTGACAGGTCAGCAACTGTGCTCATCATGTCAAAGTGGGTGGTGCCCGAATGTGTTTCTTCCAGGCAGTCGGGGAAACCCCTGGCGCGCAAAAGCTGTGCTTCAGATACAAAAGCCAGGGACTGGATCGAACTCAATTCAAGCGACCCGTGGTATACTGGATTACGGAAATCAAATCCCGTCATAGCTACGGTCGATTGTCCCTCTGCATTCCCCCAAACCATGTTCCAAAAGAGTCGCTGATTTAGGGTATGCTTAACTCGCCTTGGCCATCCTGATGTTGTTGGCGTCGGTGTCATTCAAGCCGTCCCTTGCAGGACTCCAAGTATGACATTGCAATGTACCGGTGCCGTGCAGTTAGAGTATTCACAGACCATGCATGGCTGCTCTAAATAGTGATCCTGCATATGGAGATCAAACCGGAGTTTTTCATTTCATGGGGGTCTGCGGGCTTGTCAAAGTCATGCATTCGCTTTTGGACAAGGATTCTACTTTTCAAGATGCACCGAGGGGCCAAAAGTCCAGTCCGATTCCCTTGTCTTCGGTCTTGTTGAACTCCTGGTACCTGGCCCATATGGTGCTTCCAATGTACCACCGCCAACGGCTCACCCATTCGCCCATACCATCAGCCCCCCATCCAGGGGCACCCATCTCTTATGAATGCGGCATAGTCCGAAATGCCTTCGATTTCGTCAAGGGGTATCTCCTTTGCTGCCAGTTGCCGACCAAGTTTAGACACACCAGTAGCCTGAAACTTCGGAATATCTCAGCAACTGATGTCTGCAAAGACTCTCCCGCATGCTCAATGCTAAAGGTGCAGTCGCCCGCACCTGTGGGCGTGCCTTCCTCAGAGGTGCAGACTTCATCGCTTTCAAGACATGTCGAACGAAGAATAGCTACAAATGTGTGAAGGCAAAAGTGGGCACATACATGTACGCGTATGTGCGACTATGTATGTGTATACAAACATGTACAAACATATGTAACATATGTACATATAGGTTGTGCATAAGTGTGTGTGCTCACGTGATTAGTTGAGTTTGATCATGACCCTTGAAAGCTCTACACAACACTGCCCCCAATATGGCACCTTGTGTTTTGCAGCACTATGAATGGAAAACCACTTTCGACAACCGCCCCTGTGGCAGCTTCCCCCCAAAAAAGGAAGGCTCCCCGAGATATGTCTGAAGATTGTAATCTTTACAATAGGAAACCCAGTAGGGGACTGCCAAGTAATTGAGCCCCTATGGAGAGGACTCACAGAGATCTGGGGCCGCGCACACAGCGGCCGCCTGGTTGGTCTTTGATGCAGCTTGCGTCCTTCTCCTAAGGGGCTGGGACGCACGGGCGTAGTAAGTGGATAGGGTTCCGTGTAACCCCTATGGCCCCTATATACGCCTGGAGTCCCTAGCAGGTACCCCTGCTGTGAGAAACCCTTTAAAACTTGTCCATGTAAAAAGCCAATCATTGCCCATGCCTTGTAGGTGTTCGATGGGCATGCCCCAGGCAGAGTGTACCACCTCAGGAATGAGGCTGAGGGTTTAGGGGTTGAAGTTTGAAGTGCTTCGGACTTGGGTTTTTTCAATTGGGATTAAGGTGGCTGGGAAGCCTTCCAGGAGTACTTGTGGGAATGTTACGTTCCCCTAACACCCCTGTACGGCATGGCCGCGCTCAGCACATTGAATGCGATGAGCTCGGCAGCATGCGAAGCGATAAGAAAACGAATTGACAAGAGCTACTGCGGATGCAGACCTCGAATTGGTTTGCGCTGGCACGTAAGGCTCTCACTTGGCACCCTCGTAGTATATCTGGTACGTTGGGAAGGGGAACTCTCCCAGGTTGTTGCACCCGACGAAGTAGCCATACCTGATAAATCAAATCTGCAAAGTCGTAAGTCAGAGTTTCACAATTCATGTGCCCGGCTTCCCATAGTTGATGTCACAGTTCCACGGCCCCGTGCATTGGGCCGCGTCATATGCGTACCGAACCTCAGATGTTGTTCTTTTCGTTCTGCGTTGAGCCAACTGTTGGTACCACTGCACCAAAAAAAGAATGGTGCCGCATGGGCAGTAGACTATTCAGAATGGTCGGGGACGTACCGCCCCCCTAGGTCAGAATGTCAGCCCCAACCTCACCCAGATGCATGGAAGGGTGGAGACCATCACAGATGTAGTGTAGAGGCATGAAGGCCATCTTTGCTGGCATGGCACTCCGAAGTTCATTCCCAAGTTGTAGATGGGCGTCGTGGCCCGGCTTGAAACTTTGAAGCGCTGCAACCTGCAGCAAGATCTAAAGAAGCCATGCCTGGAGCTAAGCCTGAAGACGGTAAGTACTACCATAACGACTATTGATTGTTGCTGCTTCGGCGTATTAGGATTGCAGAAAAACTGTGAGGCTTCCGGCCATGTCGGGCCTGGTGATGTTGAACTTCCGGGGCGTCATCCACACCACCTGTCAGTTTGTATGATGCAGCAGACAAAGTGAAGGAAACCTGCCGTGCGCGGCGTATAGATACGGCCTCGTTGTGCAAGTACCACATCGTGCCGGCCAAATTTCCAACCTGCGCTTGCATCAGGGTGGGCAGGTTTGGGGATCAGCGTCGGCGGCGTCATAGGACTGAGCTTGGCACATTCACGTTGTCGATGTAGTCCTGGGATCATGATGGCAGGCAGAGGATTGCAATCCTTTCTCGTAACATGTAGCCCGTTCAAATTGCGCTTCCTGACTCGGGGCGTGCAAACGCTGTGAGCGTCAATTAGACAGCAGCCACCCTTCCGGTCCCTTCTTCATGGTTCTTTCTCTCCCACATTTCCTGTGGCGCCTGGAGCTCCTTTTGCTGCAAAGTGGCAGAGTCGTAGGACTCGGCTCTGTAAACGTAGTATGTGAATACTGGCGCCTTGCTCGGCTCCCTTGGATTGCAGGCTTTAGGGCTTAGGGACCTTTATAGAATTTGAAGGGCTAAAGGTTCAAGGGTTAAGGGCTTGCGGTTTGAGGATTAGGGATTTAGGCGCAATGGCTTAGGGCTGAAGAGTTGAGGGATAAGTGATGAGGATGAATAGCGTTGCGGTAGTGGTCGAACTCGGACCAGCAGTGGCACTGAAATCTTGTAAGCCAAAATCATATCTGTTGCCGCTGTTCAAGGACCCCTTTTTATGTGACATATATGCTCCTAGGAATAGAGAGCGAACAGAGCGAGAGAGAGAGAGAGAGAGAGAGAGAGAGGGGGGGAGGGAGGGAGGTACCTTTGCACAAGTCATTAACCACTTGTATACAAGCTGCTTCAAGGCTTCGGTCGGCTCGTACCTTGGGACAGCATGTCGCACGCAAGGGTGACTTTGTGGACTGGCTCACGGCTCCACAAGCTTCTTGCTTCGCTTCCCAGGGTATTGAACATATCGCGTTAGCTCTGCAACTACTGCGCAGACTGTTGTTACCATGAATAACGCCAGTCATCACAGCAATATGGTCTGGCATGGTCCCTAGCGTCAATCTGGGTGCGGTGCTTGAAGTGAGGACCACCAGCTTTGGTAGGATTGCATTGCAACCAAGTCGGGTTGACCTACTTGCGTACACTCAAGCACTCCCGCAAGTGAAGAAATACTCTGGCAAGCACACAGCAACGCAGTCGTCAGAAGCCTCTTGGCAGTAGTACCCGCCGTGGCAACAAGTTTCACCAGCATAAGGGACACCTCACGAATCCGGAAACATGCAGATAGCTGAAAGCGCGCGAAGCATACAAGCTGCTTCGTCAAAACATGGGTAGATGCTCGTCTATTGTCAAGGCTCCGCGTCAAGAAAGCAAAAAAACTATAATCCGAGTGGCCATCAGTTCTGATGCCACCGCATTGCTGGTAGGGATTCAGACAATGCCTCGAAAGTGCGGGCTGAGAATGGTTCAACCGCAGTAGAAGTTGCCAGCAGCACAGGCTAATAGTAAGAGTAGCAGAAGAAGTACTAGTACCAGCACTAGCACTAGCACCAGTACTGATACTAGTAGTAACCACGCGTCGGATATCCGACGGTGTGGTTTCTCAGCATTTGTCGACCCCAAACGCCGTCTGATTGTTATGCATTTTTCGCGCTTTCGCTGATTCGCACATTTTCACGATTTTGTTTGTTTGCTGTGTGAATTCCAGCATTTTCAGGTTTCGAGTGTTTCTTGTGTTTGCACACGGATAAGCGAGATGTTAACATTCATGTGACCACTGCATCCATTATTTTGCGTATGGATAAGCAAGATGTTCATATCCATGTGACGACTGCATCCATTATTTTGCATACGGATAAGCAAGATGTTAACATCCATGTGACCGCTGCATCCATTATTTTGCATACGGAGAGGAATAACCAAGGAAGCACTTACGCAGTAACAAGCATATGAATAGAAGCAACAAGCTAATCTCCGGGCATAAGAAGAGAAGCAACAATGTAGCGGCTTGGCATTTGCTTGCTGGCACGAAAGCTCAAAGCCGTACAGCGCAGCTTCTGCAAGCCTGTTCCACCTCAATTTTTGTACGACGATGTTGAAAAATATGGCCCAAAAGCCTTTAGATCAATTGACATGACCATAAAATGCAGCGGCTTAAAACTACAAATTTTACACCTGGCAACTGCTGAACGACCCCATCCGAAGTCCCAATTTCACTGCCAGGAGCAGCATTTTCTGCACTTCCGAATGTTCTGAAACAGTTGGATGAACTCAAAAAGAAACACCATCAAATATCCGACGCGTGCGTCGTAGTAGTAGTAGTAGTAGGAGTAGTAGTAGTAGTAGCAGTAGTAGTTCTTCTAGTAGTAGTAGTAGTAGTAGTAGTGGTGGTAGTGGTAGTAGTAGTAGTAGTAGTAGTAGCAGTAGTAGTGAGTAGTAGTGAGTAGTAGTGAGTAGTAGGAGTAGTAGTAGCAGTAGTAGTAGCTGGCACGGTTGGGGTAGGGGGGGTAACTTACGCACAAGTCGAGGGCATTCTGTAACCAACCATCTTCCTTGACCCCACAACCTGCAGTGGATTCCATGCCATTTGTTCAGTTAAGAGCCCAAGCCTCCAACACAATAAACCCCTAATCTCGAGGTTTTCGGGCCACACCTCTACGTAGCCCCAAAGCAGTGCAAGAAATACGTTTTTCTACCCTTCTGCCTCTGCCATCACCAGAATGCTAGCAGGGCTGGGATTCGCGAAGCGGATTCAGTTGTAGGGCTGTTTTTTGTAAGAATACAAATGACTAATTATTACTAGAACGTAGCACAAATTCTACAGCTTATGATGCGTAGTAGCGGCAGCAGTAGCAGCAGCAAATCCAATGGCATGGCAAGGTGGTGGTGGCATAAGCAACACCAGCAGCAAGAACTCTAAAGTGGAAGCACTGGTAGCAGGAAGAACAGTTGTGAACATGATAGAAGCAGTAGAAGTGGGAGGAGTAGTAGGAAAGGGACTAGGAGCAGGAGCAGGGTGGTGGTGGTGGTGGTGG